>PVJA010020667.1:0-36654 GCA_004027025.1 Myocastor coypus | reverse complement strand
AGTTTGCTTCTGTCCACACTCCTCCGCATTAGTAATTCACATTTTCTGTAGCATTGTTCTGTGCCTAATCTCATTTTATCACCTCAGCAACATTTAGGAGATGAGCAAACTAAGAAACAGAAAGCATAGTGCACAACTAATTTTTAGCAATAGTACTCTCAGCAGAACCCCTAGATCTGTTTACTGAGTGTTGTACAACTCCACAAATCCACTCTTAACCAGAAGTGTTGGCAGTTTTGATTCAAAGCAGAGGCACTTAAAATAGTTGTACAGTTTGGTTAGCATTTTGAAATTGACTACATAATTGCTGTATTTTGATAGAGACTTTTATGCAAATATTCTGAGGCTTTTAAGTTCTTATTACTTATTACATTTTTTAATAATACTAACTACTCTCTTACTTTGTTTCATTTGTTTAGATAGTTTTCACTTCTTTGAACACAAAACAGTTTTTAGTATTTTAAGCTACAGTCTTCTGAAACTTTCTACTGATTTTCTACAAAACCTTTTGGACTCTGCTTGGGTTTGGGTGGCACATAGGAGGGAAAGGTATACAGATGAGAAGAGCTGTGTGGGAATGCAGAGTGGGGATTCTGCATGGAGCAGCGGTTTGTGTACAAGAGAGAGGCAGGGAAGACACCAGCTAGAGTGGATTTATGGGACACGGTGGCTTATGTCTTGTCCCCCATGGCACATCAGGCCTCTGCTTCCCTTCTTCAGCTCTGCTGCCCTCGCATCATTTCCAAAGATCAAACTCCTAGCGCTTCCCTATTTTCAGCAAATCTCCCATTTGCTCCAAATTTCCCCATTGCACCCAAGTTTTAAGGTAGCTTACCCTTCAGCCCACTGTTCCTTCTCACTTTCCCTGGGATTGCCAATGAGCTTTATAGTTATATTTTTTGTTTCTGCCTCTCTTCCATCCCCATGTAAGTCCTGTCAGACTTCAAACACTAACTTGAAGAAGAATCCCTCCTTGGAGTTTCCTCTAGTAAGACACACCATGAACTTTTACTTTTCTTACTGTACACCATCTTTACAAGCCAAAGAAATAATTTTTTAAAACTGCAATTTCAGAAGCCTCAGAACTCCCAGAGCCAACTGGGGTGAAAGACAGTCACACAGGCTACTCCCTCGCCTCCCCCTCCATCTTCACCTAAAGAGTGTCAACAATTCTTGTAGGATTTGTATGTTAGAATTTTGTGTGAGATAATCTGGGAAAGAGTTCCATTGCTTAAAGAGAAAAACTTTTAGAAGTGTTGCTCTCTTATCAATATACCAAATGACATAAATTCAAAACTGTTAAAACTTTTGTTTTATCTATATATGTTTTGTCTCATAAAATGCCTCTGGAAGTGTCTTGAAGTTAATTTATCTCTCTTTTCCTCATTGCACCCAGCTCAGTGTCAGGCAAAGGAGTGCATTCTACTCAGTGCTTTATGTGTTCACTCATTTTACAGATGATGTGGTAAAAGTCATGCTGAGGTTTCAAGTGACAATGTAGTGCCTCTCATAACATCTCTCATTTTTAGAGAGAAGTCATAACAAAAGATAGTGTGCAGTGCAAAGCATACATTGATGAAGAGAGGATTTTATGTGTCAATAGCAAGTATTTGAGGAATGCTAGCCTTTCCATTACCCTTAAAATCAGGCCACTTAAAGTTGTGACATCGATACAGGTTTGAAACATATAGCTAATTTCTCAGTCTTACTCATGCCACTTAGGCTCATATAACTTGTCGACTGAAGCATAAATGTGTGAACTAGTATCTTGTTTTGAGCTGCATGCATAGCAAAGAGCCATTATTTATGTTTCACCTACCTTCTTATGTAAGACTTATCTAGCTAATGAGAGACTCATTGCTATATTATTGTCACTAGATTACAACTACATTAGGGAAGCAAGAGGTAGACTATAGCAATAGAAAGGTAGAAAGACAAGGCCAATGAGTGAAACACTGAATTGAGAATAAAGTGCCTTTGTCACCACAGAGCCCTGCTGTCTGTAAGCTTTTCCTTAAAAGACAGCATGAACAGAGAAAGATAGCATAGTAATATTGTCCCTGTGTCCTGCACAGGGATAGAGCTGTGGTTCTTTTCGAGTTGCTCAAAAAGAAAGAAAAAAACATAATAAAAGTTCTTCTCTGATGAAAAGGCACATTAGACATATAAGCCCACAGTGTCCTTAGGATAAAAACAGCTTCATCCAACTCATAAAATCTGACAGGGTATCCCAGATTTAGAGAAACAATCCAAAAATGGGCATTCAAAATGAATTGAGATTTCTCAGAATAAATAAAAATGGCAAATAATTTTTTTTAAAAAATCTGACAGAGTAGAATCCACAAACTTAGAAGCTGAAAACCTGCAGTGCTCTCTGCCAGTATTCTAGCTCCTGAGACAAAGCATCTAATAGCTCCCTGCTCCTGTTTCCTTATCTGAGGAGTAATAATTATGAGGTGACCTCCTCAGATGAGAGTGGTGAGGCCTTTGTATTGGGTTTCAGGGACATAATATAGCTTAAGTCCTCATCATGAAATCCAATAAAAGATAGCAAAGATATCACCAGCTTGGACTTTATAAATTCTCTGACTGAACAAAGGAGTAAGTGCCCCAAAGTCTCTGTAACACCTGACAAGTATGTCTGAGGAACCAGCCTGGCTTCTAGAGTAGAACAGTGAAGTGAATGAGGAATTCTCAGAGAAGAAGCAGGCCTGTAAACAGGAAATCACAATATTGCTTAGTAAATAGTGTCTTTGGTGAATAGAAAGGTTGTGATTTTAAAGTCTTCAAAGAGGAGGCTATAATAAAGATTTCAAGAGGAATTATTTTGAAGGCTATCTTACTGAGCATTCAGCAAGAAATTTCAGTTACAATAAATCTTGGTTCATTGTCATGTAAATATATTAAGTTAAGAATTTTGCTATTCTGTTTTCTTCTAAAATCAAATACCTGTAATGTGAAATGAAAACATTAGGGAACTTCCATGAAGACTGTCATCTTTGCTAAAATTGGCTTATATTAGAATTTTAGAATCTTCCCAACCTTAACTAAACTGTGATACAGTCGTATGCCACTAAAAGCAATTCTAAGAATACTTGCTTCCCAACTCTTTTAAGTCTACTTCTATAGTTATTTCTTACTTCCTGGCTCTTCCTAATTTCAGTATTTGAAAACCTGAGAGCAAGACAGACACTTGTACATCTCCTTTCCTTATTCCCCATAGCTGTCCTGTATAGCTTCATAGATGCTTCAGCCTAGATACTACGCAAAATCAAAACCCAATAAGCAAATAGGGTGGTCTTTTTATGTAGCCCCCAGTTGGGGGCCATCGTGCTTGACTATAATTAATAAAAATCTCACAGTGTGATTTCTGCCACTCTTCCTTCTCATCATTTTAAAAGGATTTTGATTTTGGTTTGCTTCATGATGTTTAAAGAAATTGAACATCATTTAAGGATGGACAGTTCTGTGACTGTGTCTCATGATTAAAGGACACTTTAAATGTTTATATGAATACAAGAAAGTGCTCAGTATGACTTTGCTTTATTTTCTCAAAAATGTTAAAGTTCTTTTATTATTATTATTGTTCATCAATTCTCCTCTTTCATTCACTTGTGTGCTGCTGATGCCTTTCCAGTTGGTCCCCATAGCAACACTGGATAATGGTAATGAAACTGCAACATCTTAAGCTCTCCCACAGAGCATCTCTGTGAAAATAGCCATGAAACACAGTTGTGCTTCTTATTTTCTCTCCTCTAAAGCAACTGGTATTTGGATTCTTCCCCAAGATCAACTCTTTAACTTCCTAAACTTTCTGACTAGAATTGGAATATCTAATTTAGATAAGCTTTTAAGATGGCAATATACTACAATTGGGATACCATTTCCTCTCCCCATTCACGCCCCGGGTTGGTGTATAGCTGTGGTCCTCAAAATACGCTTTCACAGCAGCACCTGGGAAGTTGTTAGAAATCCTTATTCACATGTCATACCTCAAACCAAATGCATCAGCAACTCAAGTCCTCCAGGTAATTTAAATGCACTAAAGTTGGAGAAACATTGTTATATGTAAGGTAAGCAGGTGTAGTGGGCAGTAACATAACATACAGTTTTTATGTTTCCTTGTGTTGTGTTAACATAATTAGAAATTACTTTAGTGTTTTTTATATTTCTTGAACTTATATATACTATGAAATATATTGGGAATATCAATTTTCACTAAGATAAAATATGGCATTGGAGTGTAATTGATTTGAGCTACTGAAAACAAAAACTCACCTTTTATTAATAATCATAAGAAAAAGCTATTTGATCCCTGTCACCACATGCGGCACCAGCCTCATCTGGAGCACACTGACCCAGCCACTGAGTTTGGGCATGGCAGCACACACCTATAATAATACCAGCACTGAGGAGGCCAAAACAGGATCGCCGTAAGTCCTGGCTGCATAGTGAAACCGTGTACCATGCACATTAAAAAAAGAAAAAAAAGAAAAAGCCAAATTATTATCATTAAGTCTATAATATTAGATGATGATGCATACTTTAAAACATGTGGGTTTTTTTCATTTTGTAGTTGGAAAGCTACTATTTTATTTGTAGATATTGACAAGCATCTACCTTTTTGAAACAAGCCTTTTAATTAGTACTTTTCTGCTGTGCTTAGTAATTTATCCTTTTCATCCTCAAAGTTATTATAAGCATGCAGTAAAAATAAGGTTCTTTTAGAGGTCATGACTTACAAAGCAAAAATAGGAAGTAGATATAATAGAGAATTGTGAAAAGAACAAGTTAACCTGTGTCATTGAAATTTTAAGAGGCAGATAATCCTCAGAACTTAGAGATCCAGCCAGAAATACAAACTGGAAAGAGACAGTCTCTAAAATGAAATATTTCATTCCCTAAAACTGAACCATTTATATACCAAGAAATTGAACCAGCCTAAGGAAATTGTGTTAGTGATTGTCTGCATGGACCAAAGGCTAGACTGTCAGCATTGTACTAGAGCTAAGAAGGGTTCAGAAATCAAGACAAGCTATGTATGACTCATTTAGGGTCAGTAATGCAAAGGTCAGTTAGTCCAAGGAAATGGTAGTGGTAGAGTAAGCCTGGTTGCGCTTTTCAACCTGAAAAGAAACACCTGCCATTTGTTCCTTTCAAGGGCATATATACTTTGGTCTTCACGGCTTCAGTTCAGATGCTCAGTGTATGTAACCTGTTCTTCTGCACTTGCTCCCATGCAGGGTCAGATCCCTGAATACTAATATTCTTCATAGTTCTCACCTGTGCCTTACGCCTTCCTGCCTTGGTGCTTCTTATGGTGCCCACAGTTGCTTTGCTGTCCCATCTAAATCTGCCCTTTCTGTGCCCTAAAGGTCTTCTTACCTTTCTTTGACGGGCAAACTTCTGTGCTCTTCTCCTGCATGTTCTCCAGAACCTGCATATATCTTGATTTGTAAGAAACACTGAGTATTAAAATTGTGGGTGTCTACCTTTGTTCTGAGAGCAGAATCCACCCCCTCCCCTCCATAATCCTTACCCCAAGCTGAGTGCCTGGCCATGTAAGGTATTAGTAAATGTAGTTTTTGGGTGAGTGGACAAGAGATTGGGTTTTTTTTTGGTTTGTTTTTTCCTTTTTTTTTTTTGTCTTTTTGAGACAGTGTCTTGCTATGCAGTTCAGGCTGGCCTTGAGCTCACTTTTGTAGCCCAGGCTGGTCTCGAACTCACACTGATCCTCTTGCCTCAACCTCCCAAGTGCTGGGATTACAGGCGTGTGCCACCACACCTGGCTCTAAGAGATTTTTATGTATAATTGGCCTAGCAAACATTGATTTTCTGAAGTAATTCTAAATTTAAATATGCTACCCTTTTGTCACATCTATCAGCAACTTTTAAGTCCAGTTACCACAGCTCCCCAAGTTTATCTTGTAAAAGTCTAAGACACAAAAGTAACCAAAACTTTTCTGTCAAGCACCAGCCAAATAGTACAGTGGATTAAAGCGATTAAAGCACCTGCAAGCAGGTACAAGGGCCAGGAGTTCAATCCCCAGGCCTGCGTGCTGACCCCGCCCCTGGCAGGGCTCACTGAGATGGCAGTTGAGACTGAACGTGGTGGTGCATGCCTGTAATCCCAGCTTTTGGGAGGCTATAAACAGACGAAGCACTACGAGTCCGATCTAGTAGTGAGATCCTGAATACCCTATGGACCCTTCCCTAAAATACAAAAAAAAAAAAAAAAAAAAAAAATTAAAAATAAAAACTTTTCTATCAGTTTGTAAGTTACACCCTTTCTGAATGAAGTAGATTGCTTATTTTATTTAGGGTTTTGGGCATTGTAGAGGTCGGAGACTGATTCTCAGAAGCAGGAGTACATAGGAATTGGCGAACTTTTTAGTAGTTGCTCAAGGAGACCATTGCAAACCAACTGACATTCAGAAATGTAGTAATGGAATTGAGTGGTCACTAACTCATAGGGATAAGTTTAAAACTGGTTTTGATAGCTTAACAGTAACCAAACTGCCTTCCTTGTAGGGTATTTCTGGTAATTAAACCAGAGAGTATGTCAGTTTTCTAGAATAATTCCTAATAGAAATAAGATTTCCTCTTCATCATTCTGTCCTTGATTAGAGTCAAGCCCATCACTGTGAAAGCCTCACCATTTAGAGCCCTAGAACATCACACTGGAAGTGTGGCCTCCCAAATTTGCCTTGCTCCCCAATGTTAACCCAGTACAGCCTGGCATTGCATTTGTGGACTACTTACTACACAGCTATATAGTGCCAGCATCTTGTGCAGTATTTATCTCACTTTTGTGTAGGTATCATTGGCTTTCTAGATAGTGGGTTTGTTTTTTATTTCTAGGCTTTTAGACTCAGCACAGTTCTCTTTGAGAACCTGGTGAACACAGTGAACATTTTCCCCAAGAAATGACGGCTTCATTTAGACCTTGCTTTTCCAACTACCTCTGGTCAAAAACACATTGTTAGACTCTTCATCTCTGGTTACATAGGTTTTATGCAGGGTGTTGTGTGATACTAATGAAAAACAACCATGATAACAATAAAAACAGGAAACAAATGTAAATTTGAGTTTGAGGACAATGGGAAATGGATAGAAAGGTGCCTAGTCCTAGAAATCACAATGTCCCTTTTTGTAAAGTGCAAACATACAGTAATAACGCAGCAGGTTCTCCCTGCCAAGTACCTGCTTTCCTCTCTGTGTACCTCATAAATCCTGTGAAACAATTTAAGATCACAATCTACTGGTGTCTTGTCTGTAGTCTATGGTCTTTACACAACATCAGACTCATGTCTGTGTCATGCCTGGGGTTGCAGACTCACACCTGTCATCCCAGCACTCCAGAGGGCAAAGCAGGAGGGTCACCAGGAGTCCAGCCGGGGCCAGCCTGAACAACCAAGTAAGTCAAAAACAAAAACAAGTAAGATGCAGTTTTCTTCTTTACCTTCAGTTTCTGAAGCAATAGTCCTGAGAGAGAGGACCACATAACTTGCAATTCTTAATTGTGGTACTGATAGGACTGGTCTTGGGACCATACTTTGAGAACTACCATTAGAGATAACATTATTGTCCCTTACAGGCCCACTTAGCAATGACAACCACTCCACTGTTTGCTTATGCCAGTTGGTCAACTCAGTAATTTAACCTGTGGTATTTATAATTACTCTAGGTCAATTGAAAGGGAGAATTGCTCTTGATACTATCTAATAGATATTATCTGTATATTATCTAGTATAGGGAAGTCTTGCAGATGTGTCCTTAGCTGTAGAGAATAGGCAAAGACTGAAAGAAAGCTTAAACAAACTCTTAAATAGTTTTTAAACCCAGTTTTCCTTACTGAAATAACAGATTGTTTCACAAGCTTTATATTGCCTCTACCTAAAAGAACTTGAGAAGAGGCTGTTTCTCTATCAGAAATAGGTTCCACTTCTGATAGGGTTCTACTCAGGTCCTTCCTTGTGGAAAGAAATAGAAGTTCCTGAGGCTGAGTAGGTTACTGACCATCTTCATGCAAGAATGAAAAAAAGAAGCCACATTCATACTAAGAATCAACCATCATGATGTCTGGTTCCCCCATGGAGATCACCTCTTGGTTGCTAATACTAATGCCCACACTTAGTTTTGCCAGACCATGACTAAAGATAAAAGATATCTACATTAAAATATCTTTACCCTCTAACCTTCTGCTGACTCATCCTAAGAAAAATATCCTTTTAAAAAAGACAAGGATTTAGCTACAGTTTTCATTGTAGTTATGTTTATAGTAATAAGAAAAACTGTGAAACCTAAATGACATGGAGAATTGGTTAAATTGTGTCATGTTCCAATGTTAGTATATAGTAGTTATGGGGCCTGTGAGATAGTGCAATGGTCTAAAGTACCAGATAGGCAAGTACACAGGGACCATGGTTCAATCCCTGGCTCCACATTGCTGCACCATCTCTGCTCCCTGAGCAGACTGAACCCACCACAAAAATTAAAGAAAACCAAGTATACAGTAGTTAGTGTAAGTAGTTCATAGAAACATATATAATGAAGGGCCAGCCAAATAACTTAGCTAATTAAGGTGCCTGCAAGCAGAGGACTGGGGTTTGATCCCCTGTGCCTGCCAAGCCATCCCCACCCCTGGGGGATCTTTAACTGAAAAATATGTGTTGAGTTACATATGAAAAGAAAAATAGCACTAATAGTGGTTATTTCTGAGTGGTGGGATTATGGGTAGCCTTGTCCCTTTGTTTTCCTTAAAGTTCTGTAATGAACTGTGGGATCATTTTTTATATTTAGAAAGATTTATTTTAAAAAGCTGAAAGGCTTAGTCAAAATAGTTTAGCTTTAATCAATGTATTACATTGATCTGTAGGAAATATAAGAGGCTATTGAGAGTGGTTCCTTTTATTTTGATTAAAAGTAGAAGGTAAGGGTCCCAGAACAGTACTGTACTGGATATTCTTGGTTTTTTTTTTTTTTTCTTATTTTTTATTTGTTTTTTTAAAGAGACCAGCCTTTAGAGAGTATTTTTGGGTTTTTTTTTCAGCTCATATTACTGGCTCTCAATTCCCTCTCCATAAAAACTAGAATTTCTCTTCCCACTGCACATCATAGAAACTCTAACTTCCCCTACTTTTATTTTCTTGGTGCCAGCCATAAAGACATACTTTGACCTACCTTTATCTATTGTAGATTATAAAATCTTCATTCCAGAGGAGTACTGACCCAAACCCTGGAAGGAAGAATGCTCCACAGAGGCCGAGAGCAGTGCAGGTTTTGCTGGGTTTCCTCATATGGTCTCTATCCCTAGGTCATATGCCTCTTGTCCAGTCACATGGTCAGATGGTTGTCTACCCTTCAGTACTGCCTGTGCAGTGAAATCAATCACCATAACCCAAAAGACTGGGATTCAGGGAGCTCTGGCGGTAGAACACTGGTGTGCTCTGCAAGAGTACAGGCTTTCCGTACCTCTTTTATTTTGTAATGAACTGGTAACCGTGTTTCCCTGTGTTCTGTAAACTGCCCAACCAAATTAATAGAGTCCAAGAAGAAGGTTGCAAGAATCATGATTTATAGCCAAAACACAAGTAAAACAACCTGGGATATAGAGGTTACATCTGAAGTGGGGGGCGGAGAGGGGCAGTCTTAAAGACTGCACTGTCAGTATGTGGGATCTAACCATGTCTCCTAGTAATGTCACATCTGGATACCCTCTAATCCATTCAGATGTGTGAGAAGAAAATAGAACAAATACCTTTTTTTCCTGACACATCGAGTGGAGGGTACAGAAAGAAGCCACTGGACAGAGGTAGATATTTTGCTGTCTCTCCTTTGTTAATCTTTAGTAATAACAATTAGAAGCTGTGAGTATTTTTGACTTTTTACTACAAAGAGGCAGCTCTGCTTCTTATGATTTGTATGGGTACCTTTTTTTATTTTGATCTTCACACTAGGGGTTGAACCCAAGCACTGTCCCACTCAGCTAGCTCCCTTGTCCTTTGTATTTCAAGGGAAGGTCTTGCTAAGTTGCCCAAGCAGTGTGATTTTCCTACCTCAGGCTCAAGTAGCCAGGATTATAAGTATGTATCATGACACCTAGCTGTATGTTTACTTTTTAATACTTAAGATTGTATGTGGGTCATTAACATTGGTCTGGTTTATCATGAGATGTGAAATCACAAGCCAAAAACTGAAAAATATTTTTTGACAATGATATAAGAACAGCAACAGCTACTGAAACATCTGACAAGATTTCACCAGTATATATCATCATGACAAATGATTCTTGAGCCCAGATATGAAAAATTGGCTGTGTAGAGCATGATAACACTATTGAAAGTGCTAAAATTTTATTATACTCTTAGCATAGTTGTTTGACCAAAATGTATTAATGTTTTTCTCATTTCAAAAATATCTCTTGGAAAAAAAATATATCTCTTGGCTATTTTCAGCTCTGGGTTTTCTCTTAGAAGTTACTGTCACACAGATGTTAAATTTAAAAAAAATTATTCTCCAAGCTTATAAATAATCTCTAAATGTATGTGTGTGTGTGTATATATATATATATATATATATATATATATATATCTTATAATCTAGGAATTATATTATTGATGCTCATAAGCTTTCTGCTTTTCATTCTTTTTTGAGTAATAATGTATTCATCTCATATGGCTTGGAGAGGTGCGCCCAAGTTGTTATAACAATGTCCTGTTTCTAGTTATGGTGTCAAATACAGCAGCAAAGACAGCTGACAGTGAGGTTCAGAGCAAATCCCCTTTGGGCTCTGATTCTTCTACCATTATTGGCAAAAGAATCAGATCTTAAAATGACCTCTTAATTTTTAAGTATTTTGGAAGTGCTCAATAGAGTTACTGATCCTTTACCAAATGATTTCACGTTTTTGTATTTTAATTAGTGGTTAGCATTTGTAATCAATAATCAGCGGTCAGTGGTATGTTAGTGTTAACTGGGTAACTCCTTATAGAAATGAGCTTACTGTCAAAATATTACTAGGTTTTGTGGTGCTGTGTCTCCTCCTTGAGAGGTTTCCAGGATCTTCTCATTTTAAACAAAGAATTAGGCAAAATGAGCAAAAAAAACAGCAGCAAATTGAAAAAGTAAAATTGAAGAGTGAGGAAGAAATGGCATTACAGAGTGACTTGAACCAAGTAAAAGGAAAAAGCAAAATGAAAGTATACATACCGTAGAGGACACAGTGCTATCCTGAGGAAAGCCTCGAGGAAGGAAACAAGGGAGCAATGGAGGCAGTCTCTAGTGCCCCCTCTATTTTTCTCCCTTTCCAATTTTTCATATATTATTTTATCTTTTCGCATTTTATGTATTTGGCACAAGGTCTCACTATGCAGTGGGTCTCACTATGCAGCTCTGACTCATAGTGATCCAACTGTTTTCAGCCTCCCCAGCTCTGGGATTACAGGAATGGACCACCATGGCCGGACGTGTTCATAAGCTCAGGGCACCCAGGGGTGGGGCAGGAGCAACATGCCAGACTGGGGATCAAACCCTGGTGTCTGTGCTTACCAAAGCAGGTGCTTAGTTCCCTGAGCTATCTCACCAGCCCTCAGATCTTGTCTGTCACTGCTGGGAACTGAGAAGATAGGAAAGGACTAGAACCACAGAGGGCAGGAAACTTTTCTCTGTTACTGACATTGCCTCATTCCACAAAAAAATCAGAACCCACTGTACTGTCACAGTAGCAGCCGCAGAATGGTGGAGGCACCTCTAGGGGACAATGAATTCACTTATTCACTGCACATGTGTTCTTTTATGCTATCCGAATCTCAAAGCAATGAGAAATACAAATGGGTCCTCAGGGGCAGTGCGGGGATCCCACTGCTCAGGCTGACGTCAGATGTAGGCCATCCCATTGGGAACTTGCTGGAGTTCTCACGGAGGAGCATGTACAGGGCTTAGGGTACTGTCTGCACATGTGCTCTGGGAGCTTCACTTATCAGGTTACACCTACTTCCCCACCAGCTCTGCCACACCCTAATCTTCTATCAGATTTGGGAAACATAATAATTCCTTAAGCAAATCATATGTTTATCAAACACTTCCGTACTGTGTTTTAACTGTCAGAACTTGCTAAAAACAGTTTGAAAGGTTATTTTTTAAATGCATTAAGCTTTGTAGATTCAAAATTGGGCTTGACAAGGAGCCTATTGCTCCAGTTCTTCAAGTCGTTGTCTCAGTTACTGTTGTCAGTTGATGGGACAAATGCCCAACACTCAAATGAAGGAAAGAAAGATTTATGTAGCTCACAGATACTGAAGGTTTCAGTCTATACTCAGCTGGTTCCAAGGCAGAGCGGCTCATGGCAGAGAACAACCTTTCATGGCAGCAACAAAGAACAAGAGCAAGCAACAAAGGGGGGAGAGTAGCAGCAGCTCAAGCAGCTGATTTCTCTTCCTTCCATGGAAATGCACATCATCTACCCCAGGGGTGTGCAGCACCCACAACCACAATAATCAACTACAAATTCCAGAAGCCACCCCACTGCATGAGGCTTTAGGAGGATACCTATACGCAAACCATAACAGTCATCAACTTATAGGAATGGCCCATATTGCCCTCTTTTATTTAAGAACTCTGCAACAAAGTGAATTTTAATGGGGTCAGCCAGATAGTTCAATGAATTAAAGCGCCTGCTTATGCAAGTGCAGGGAATCAGGGTTCAATCCTGATGTGCTGGCCCTGCCCCTGGGGCATGCTGAGACAACATTTGAGATTGGGCATGATGGCCGCCTATGATCCCAGTGCTTGGGAGGCTGAAAACAGGAGGATCACTACAAGTCTGATCTGTGCAGTGAAACCCTGCACACACTGTACTAAATACATAAATAAAAGTGAACTTTAATGATATTTTTTCTGAATATCAGGACATAAATTCTCAGATCAGATGCTGTATACAACACAAAAATGTGACTATAGCTGAAAGTATTTAGGAAAATCTAAAGGACTCAATTTGTACTTTATCTGTTTTCTACATTCATAAGTTAGCTTGTTATGTAACATGTTAGAACACTCTTCTTAAGCAATATGTGAAAGGTTAAAACCAAATGTGATAGTTTTAAAAATAAAACTATGTTAATATTCACAAGCCAGACTGAGTACAATTACTCAGGATGCCATGTTATCCTTAGACATAATTATGAAGGTACTTTAACAAATCTTCTACAATTTTTGAAACCTAGACAACCTAAGAAACATTATTAGTACCTTCAGATAAAAGGCACAGACTTTGAGAACAAGCCAAGATTTAACAGTATATTGTTAAATAGCCAGTTTAGAGAAGAAGAAAGACCACTGTATCCAGACAAGCATGACTGTGTCCAGGACCAGTTGGAAGAATGTAAATAGGCTGTGGAGCTCAGTAAAAAAGCATCAGAAACAGGCTGCAAGAAATTATAAGCTATAAAAGTATTGCATGCATCAATAACATGAACCACTAGAATCTTTATCTCCTGCAAGAAGTTGAACATTTAGAATAAAGGACATACCTTTGCAGCAGGTTGACCTAGATAAGGAAAATGAAATGGTGATCACAGTGGTATTTTTTTTTAAAGTGTTTGGGACATTTGGAATTCCTTTTTTGCTGGGGATATATAAAGCCAAGCATTTCAGAGAAGTGATCAAGTGCCTCCAGACCTGTTGGACAGCCAGTAAAAGGAATTTGAAAAGTTGAATCCAAGTGAAAATGATGGGCCAACACCAGCATATGCATGAAGTGTGAAGTAAATTCAAAAGACCTTGAGCTGTGGTCTGGTAATGTCTCATCCCTGGCCATGGTAAGGGCTTGACCATGGTAAGGGCTTGACCACTGCAACCAAGGCCCAAAGAAGGGTTGCTACACATGCTTTGAAAAGTCTACTGAACTCCAAAGCTGACTTCCTTCTCAGCATGTTCTGAAGGTGAGACATTGCCTATGTGACGTGCCCCATTGTAACAGCCATGGAAATGTGGCACATCAACACCCTAGCCAGCATCCAGCAAGAGGATATTCTGCTGTTTGTAGTTGTATTTTATTGAAGCTCCTCAGTTTGACTTCTCTTTATCTATTGGCTGCCCTTTCTGAGCACAAGGAAGGTGTTTTTGTAAATACCGGTGAGACTTATTTTCTCAATGCAAGCCAGCTGTCAGCGCAAAAAAGAAGTTCCCAGAAAACATGTCCCCACAGATCTCTGGCTCTGTGGGTGGCGTGGGGTCATGGCTGCCCACCTGCTACTAGTCCCTCTGTGTGCAGGCTCCTCTGACTTCAGTTTCCCTTCCAGTGAACTTTTGTGCATCTGTAAAGGAAAAACAGAGGAACTACACAGTAATAAATAGCACTATTTCCTTCAAAAGAAAAAAAACCCTTAGGCTTCAGAAGAGGCTGAGGAGTAAAAAAGAAGAAAGATTAATAAACAATCATTTGTTTTCTGTTAGTAAAGGGAATTGAACCCCTTGCCATATTTATGTTATCCAAGCATTCTATCGCTGAACTGGGTCTCCTACCATTTTTGGTGTTTTAGCTCTTTGTTCATTTGGTTTTAGGGGTTTGTTTTTTTTTTGGGGGGGGGGTGTTTTGTTTGAGATAGTAATCCTCTTGTCTCAGCCTCCTGATTAACTTGGATTACAGGCTTGTGCCATCATGCCCAGTTTAAAATCAGTCACTCTGGGACTGGGGAGATAGCTAAGGGGCACAAGTGCCTGCCTAGCAAGGGCAAGGTCTTGAGTTCGATCCCCGGTTCTGAAAAAAAAAAAAAAAAAAAAAATCAGTCAGTCTCCCATCTCTCTCCCCCTCTCTCCCTCTCTGTACCTCTCTCTCCCTGTCTCCCTGTCTTTCTCCCCTTGCTCACTCTGTCTCCTCTCCTCTCCTCTCCTCTCCTCTCCTCTCCCAAAAGCCCTTTTTCTCCCTTTCCATTTTTTTCAGTTCTTTTTTTGATCTGTCATTGCTGAGAAATGAGAAAAAAGAAGAGGAATAGGAGCCATAGAGGGAAATAAATTTTTCTTTCTTACTGACATTTCCTGATTCCACAAAAGAAGTCAAAACCTGCTGGAGTTCCACCTTTCCTTCCATTGGGACAGCTAAGCTCAGCAGTTTTTGTTAGCTGTGGCCCAGTGCAAGATTCACTCAGAGGGACCTAAAGAGTTTCAGTGTTTTTTCTGGAAATTCAAAAGGTACCTTGTAATCATTTGCTGCGAAGGCAAATATGATTTTCATGTCAATCAAGATACCTCTCCTCAAGACACAGCACCATTCACCTAGAGACCAGAGAAAGTGACTATGTGTAAAAGCATTAAAATAAAAAGGGAAGAGAGTTGACCTTCAAAGAAGACATCTAATTTTACATTTGGGGATATATTGAGAGATATGTAGAGAATGAACGCCCAGTCTGCATTGTATGTATCTAGTTTAGATTTGAGGATGGATGGATATATTTCATGCCCATGCATGCACTCACATAGCTTAGTGGCTCAGTATTTTGGAATTTGTTTCTAATTTTGAAACCTGTTGACTTCTTTTTTAAACAATTTGAATAAGACTTAACACTAAGTAAACAGTATTCCTCAGAAACCTAGAATGAATGCCCAATCCATATTGTATATATCTATACTTCTTAAGAATTTGTAATGTGTTGGTCTGGTGAAAACCTGCTGGGAAGCCCAAGGACCCAGGTTTGGTCCCCGATACACATGCCATGCCGCCATACTGGCCACCGAAACCAGGTGTGGTGGCATATACCTGTCATCGTAGCACTGGGGAGACTGAGACAGGAGGATCACTATCAGTCTGAGCTGTGTTGTAAGACCCTGTACCAAATACATAACTAAAGAAAAGATTTTTTTTTAATTAAAAGAAAAAGGGCTGGGGAGATAGCTCAGAAGAATAAATGCTTGTCTGACAAACACAAGTCCTAAGTTGAATCCCTGCTACAACAACAACAGGAGAAAGGAAGGAAGGAAGGAAGGAAGGAAGGAAGGAAGGAAGGAAGAAAGAAAGAAAGAAAGAAAGAAAGAAAGAAAGAAAGAAAGAAAATAATGCATTGACCTTTTTCTGAGCCTGAATCTCACTTGTGTAGATAAGGTTCAAGCAGTCTTCCTGCCTCAGCTTCATAAAAAATGGGCTATAGGCCTAAGCCACTGTATCTGGCTCTCATATATTGCCTTCTTGTCTTTTCTTGGTTTTGTATAAGATATTACTACACATGAGATCATTTTGTAAACACTAGAAATTTGAAATAATTTTATAACACAACTACACAGCACTGTTCATACAGCAGTAAGGCCAAACTGGGGGGGGGGGGCATGTCCCAAGCTAAAATCCAAAGTAGAAAGGTATTTTAGAAGCATAACTATCTTTAGGTCACAGTTAAACATACCAAAATCGTATAAAAACATGGGTCTTTTCAGCATATCTAATTTTAATGAAGAGCTAGATGAAAATTAAATTCATAAGCAGGAAAACTGTTAAATCCCTATAATACCAGCACTCTGGGAGGGTAAAGCAGGACTGCAAACCCAGCCTGAGCAATTTAGCATGACTCAGTCTTTAAAGAAAAGACTGAGGATTTAGTTTAGCATAAAGGCACTGAGTCAATCCTCCAGGACTAAAGGAAAGGAAAAAAAAAATAAAGACCTATGTTCTTTCCATGGCCTGCTTCTTTTTAGTCTTAGTTCTTTAAAATAATTAAATGTGAACCTGTTCTATATGATTTGCATAAACATCAGATTGGGTTTCACTGGTTGCTACTCAATAACTTCAAATAAGCAATCATTTGAGCATTTTGTTTCAATCCAGATTTCCAGAAGAATGTCTTCGCTTTGCATGGCTTTGATATCAGTTGTTTTTCACACAATGGGTATCAATGAACCAATACCCTACACCTTACAAACTGAGAATCTTTAATGATGCTGTTATATTTCTCCATTTCTCCATTTTATCTCACTACATGAAAAATATATATCTAGATTTTTTTAATGAGGAGAATAAATTAGTTACAGAGCATATTTAAGTAAACCAAATGGTATCTTTTCATTGTTTTACAGAAGAGAACTAAACCTGCACAGGGAGGAACACAAAGCCTCCTGCTGACTGGGTTGTAGATTGCCACAGCAAGAGCTAGGATCGCCATTCACTTTACATAGTGGACATTGGCCTATGCCAGCAGGCTTGCATATTTTGTTAAGGAGGATGTCTCAGTATACAGAGCTTTTGTCACAGTTTTCTTCTCTAACATGTATTTGATTCCACACTGTGCTGCACCACTCCAGAAGTCCTTCTGTAATACATGGATACCCTCATTCTCTGATCCTACCTTCTTTTAATAAACTCAGGCTTATCGAAGTTGAGACTTTGAAGTTGAGCTATTTTCAAAGTGGCCAAGGGATACCCTCATCTGTCCCAGTATATTACAGTTCTAAAAGTATTCTGTTAAATACATACACTTCTGCTCTAATACCATACATGCATTCTTGAAAAGCTTTTCATTCTTCAAAATCATACAGTAAAAATAACAGATTTATGAGGGAAATAGAGTTAGGAACTGCTACTTTTTCCACTATTAAGCTCCACCAGGGAATTTTTGTGGTTTAATCCTCCAGTACTGAAAGAAAAAAAGAAAAAAGATTAATTCTGACCAAAGGTCTGTAGATAACTCCATCAGATAGATGTTTTTGAAACAGGAAAAAATATGTGACTTACATCTATTTTCCTTGATTAACAGCTTTTTATATATATTTTAAGAAAGAGTAGCCATGCTTAAAGTTTTCCTAAAATTCAAGGTTTTATGTACTTCTCAGGCTTTTTTTGAATAATGCAAAATTTACCCCTTATTTACTTCAAATCATGGTTGTACTAGAAAAAAAATGTGAACTAATAAAACTTCTATGCTGTCATTATTTTTCAATTTATCTAATTCCCAAGCCAATACACATTAAAAAAAAAAAAAAAAAAGTCTTACTCAGTAAAGACTGTAATTTCATTGCATTTTGTAGCCTTCTCTGTTTTAGACAGCTTACCAGGTATAAAATATAATTTTATCTATCACAAACTATGGCTTCTGAAGCAGACTCATCTAACACAGCACATTTACTTTTCTGCACTTCTTCTGATAAAGTGGTAGAATTAATCCTAACCAGTTTTCATTACAACAGTGGTTTGTGGCTTCATATAAAATATGTCCCCACTGCCACAGAGAAATTACATTAAAATATCTGTATTAAAAAATGACAGCATGTTTTGAAAGCCACTGAGTTGATTCATGTTCACTGTTAGGGTTGAGAACCATTACCTGAAAATAATAATAACTAAAGGTATTCATCAGAGTGTCATTTTTAATAAAGTTGTGTTTAGACATTCCAATGAAGTGAGTGCTAGTCAGATCAAGTGCTGGCAAAATTCGGTGCTTGTTGTTATGTGAGTCATCTACAATATGTGCCTTTTAGGCTGACTAGACCACCTGTTCTTTTATAGATGAGATTTATATCCCTTTTTGACTCATTTTTATGATTCTGACATAAAATATAATTGTCTGTTTCTCAGGAGTAGGAACCTAGAGCTTTAACACTAAGCTCTCTCCCCAACCCCCCTTTCTTAAATTTTATATTTTGAAATAGGCCCTCAATGAGTTACTGAATTGCCCAGTTTGGGTTCCAATTTGTGGTCCTCTTTCCTCCGCCTCCCAGTATGCTAGGATTACAGGGGTAAACCACCATAGCCAGCTACAGAGGAAATGTAAGACCCTGTCTGAACCACTGGGACTAAAGTCTGTTGTGTCTTGTTTTATCACCCCAACATTATTTTAACACCCCCCTTCCCATCTTTCATCTTAGAAGTGATTTTTCTGATGTGGTCAAACCTTTTCTGAAGGTTATATATCTTGGAGATAAGATTTCTGCTACTGTTTGTAGATTATGTATCAGGGTACTAAGATTTATGATTTATGATACTTAACTTCACTGAAGGAACGAAGTCATTGTACATGAGTAAATTGAAAAATTATAGTTGTAAAACTGTTCTGAACATGACTGACTCTCAGATATTTGGCAGAAGCTTTAAAAGACTGCTCAAAACTTTGTCCTTTTAAAGCAGCCCAGAGAGCAAGAACAAGTAATTTAGAGAAAAAGGGTAGTTAAGTGCCTCAAAGAGGCCAGACCTCCTGCCCTAGCAGGCTGGCAGTCTGACTGGAACTGAAGACAGCAGTGTTGTGGGTTGGTATTTTACTGTCCTATATCTGAAGTGTCTTAAAGTCGTACTTTGTTCTTAGTTTCTTTTGGTGCTTCTCATATTATAGACTGTGTTAGATGTATGGGAGACATAAAAAAGGTACAAATTCTCAGTCTACATTGGTTAATTCCTTCAGGTACCCAGCTCTACTTTTTTCCTTTCCTCCTTAATATTCACTGTGTTTTGGCCTTAAAATGTGGAGGAAGAACTGCTTCCTAGCATAGGGAAACAGATTCATAAACATGTGGTTATACCATAGAGATCAGCTAAGTTCTGTCTAATTTTAGTAAAGCTTTTCTTTATACCAAGACTTAAAGCAGCTTGTTAGTTTTCATCCTCAAGCTATCTGTATGTGGCCCTAGACATGGCCCCATAAAGTCGTAAATGTTTAACGTTATTGCTGATTTTTAACAATATTTTTCATGACTCAGTGGTTCATGCTGGGGCGCTGGGCACAACAGAACACCGTGGAGGTGAAGGAAGTCATAGTGAGTGCCCATCACACACAAACACAGCCTGCTTACACCAGATGTTACACATGTATGTGCATCTTGGTGAGCCAAACACAGCAACTATTGATAATTATGCTTCACCTGTCTTTGTATGTATAAATATTAGTTAAGACATGCTTGTTTTTAAGCAGATGTGTAAGACTTAGTTCATTGCTAATAAGTAATACTTCCATAGAAGGAGACATTGATATATTTGTTTCATCACAACAAAGTCACTAAATTTGTGTCTATGCTGCCTTCCTTTTTAATGTTATAACATAATCATAATAATGTTACACAGCCCAAAACAATCCAGTTGTAGTCAGTGTGGACCAAGCAAGCAAAATAGTTATACACTCAGAGCAAAGAGCATCACTACTACAAAGCTGTGTGAGATCTCTTAGGAAGAATACTGTTTCAACACTTCAGCTCCTTAAGATAGGGTCTCAACTGACTAATCCAGCATTGGATATTGTGCTAATGATAAGCTGTCTTCTGAGAAAGTTAGACTAGCTACCACCTTTATTGTCTTACCAATTGATCAAAAAGTTGACTCAGACTTTTTTAAATTTTAGAATTTGGTGTGGTATTTTCTGTTTCAGGTGGCTAAAATTGTTTATCAGAAGAGAAGA
The DNA here is from genome assembly GCA_004027025.1 of Myocastor coypus. Classification (NCBI taxonomy): domain Eukaryota; kingdom Metazoa; phylum Chordata; class Mammalia; order Rodentia; family Myocastoridae; genus Myocastor; species Myocastor coypus. The sequence goes on along the minus strand of PVJA010020667.1, from coordinate 16,294 downwards.
GAATATATTCTGTGACTTTTCTTTAAGTGAAAAATGTATTCAACATAGATGATGATTTGAAAGTACTACTTGGCTATATTCTAACTTATGAATATGCTTAGGATATAAACCAAAGTGAGAAATACATTTGTGAAGTTGTCTTAAGAAGAAGAAAAACAATACTTTCCACTCAGTAGAAAGACAAAATCTAATTTTAAAGGAACTGAATGATTATTTACTTATATACATATATGTTTATATACACACAGATATGATTACGTATATGAGTTTGGGAAACATTCCTAAAGAAGAAGTAAAATCAATAAGCTGTCTGTTCCTGTTTAAGAGGGCCAAGTCCTTTTCGCTGAGCTACGTCACCACCTCACTTTTGTTTGGAGATAGATTGTCTTCGCCATTTCTCTTGTCATCAAGACACAATATGCAGCATGAACATCTTAAGGAGGAAAGGCTTACTTTGGCTCACAGTTGCCTGACTCCCAGGCAGAGAGGGTGTGATATGACAGGGAAAGCTGCTTGCCTCATGGTACCCAGGAAGCAGAGCTTCCAGGGAAGAGCCAGGAAGGAAATTCACCCTCCTGGGTCTCGGCCATAGTGAGCTGCGTCTTCCAGCATGATCACACCCCTAACATAAATCAACTTCGATACCTGCTTTATCCAGTCACTTTCCAAACGCCTCACCTATGACCACATGAGGCTCTGAGCAACATCTAGTTTTAAACCATAACACTGGGTGTCACCAGGGCTGCTGCCTCAGCCTCCCAGAGTACTGAAATTACAGGTCTGCACCACCAAGCCCACCACCACCAAGACAGCTTAATAAAGTATCCAAGTGGAGCTGTTGAAAGTCTGTTATATAGTACAGTGGACATTTCTTTTTGGTGCCCCCTCCCAAAATCATCATTCACTTCTTCCATTCTGTACATGTTTTTTACTAGAAAATTCATTTGAATTGAAATATCAGCACTAAAATTAAAATATGACGTGCCTATCTGATTTTGTCAGAAAATATTAGTCCCACAACTGAGAAACTTACAATTCTATCAAAAATACTAATGATACTTAATATAGAGCGTCAGATAGGTAATTTACAATTTTTCTAGCTGCCAACCCATTCCATTATAACATTGACTAGACTACCAATTCTAAAGTAAGTCCCAACTGCTGGGCGCGGTGGCGCACGCCTGTAATCCCAGCACTCGGGAGGCTGAGGCAGGAGGATCGGTGAGAGTTCGAGACCAGCCTGGGCTACAAAAGTGAGCTCAAGGCCAGCCTCAACTGCATAGCGAGACCCTGTCTCAAAAAATAAATAAATAAAGTAAGTCCCTGTCAAATCAAATCATATTAATAAGTTAAGTTAAACGTAACTACTGTAGATGTACTCTACAGTTTCCACTGGACTCCACTTAAATAAAAAGCATTGGCCAGACCTGGGGGCACATGCCTGTGCTCCTAGCACCCTGTGAGATTGAAGCAGGCACATCACAGGTTCAAGTACAGTCTGAGCAACCTCATGACATAATTAAACTGTGTTAACATACAACAATTTTGAATGATATAGCTCAGTACAAAAACCTTTGGTTAAAAGAGAAGATGGAGAGAACAGAAAGTCTGAAACAGGCCAATAACCAGTCACATCTTCCTGAATCAGAGTTTGCCTCTCCTTCCTCTTCTTTTGCATCTTTTCCCCTCTAAAACTGAGTAAGTAAGATCAGTCACTTTGTTTCCCCATTCACACATGAAAGCCTTTGGTTTGTCAATGCCTTTTGTTGCATTAGCATTAGTGGCAATGAAGGTATCCTTATTAAAATTACCATTAATTAGAGTTAAGATTCTAATGCATTTTCATTTATTTCCAGTTTAACTGTCGGAAATCAACCTGTGTTCTACTGGTTAGAGGGAAGAATGAAGTGCATATCCAGCCTTGAATTCCACGTAGAGCCCAGCATCCCTGGTTCTAGTTTCATCAAAATAATTCATCATAGTCTTATTTTAAATGTTCTGAACTATCTTTTGTTTTTTTAGAAAAGGTCTTATGTAGCCTAGACTGTCTTTGAATTTATAGTGATCATACTGCTTTGGGAGTGTAGAAAAGTAGGAGCAGTAGAAGGATCTTTAGTATGAGGGAATGTTTAATATAACCATGTAGAATATGGTCCTTACTCCTTCATCTCTTCAGAGTCTACATCTCACATTGACAATAATTAGAGAAAATATTTCTAAGGAACTCAGCATACTTACTGTGTATGTCTTAAATGTATATTAATAGTCAAAATGTTGTCTTGATTTAAATCGATAAATGAATCTATCATTTGTCTTGTTCATAACGAAGGATTTGTTTTTTTGTGTGTGTTTTTTGTTTGTTTTTTTTTTTTTTTTGTGGGACCACGACCTTGCACTTGCCCAGCAGGCACTTGTGCCTCGGAGCTATCTCCCCAGCCCACGAAGGATTTGTTTTTATCTATTTACTTTCTAGGTTTTATTGCCCTCTGAAATGTCATAAGTTTACAAATTTAAAACAGCTGCTGCTTCTGCTTCTGTGTAGTAAACAGTACTGATTCTTCTATGTGAAGGAAATAATAGTAAAAAGAAATCATGTATAAGCCAGAAACATAGATAATCTATAGCCAAGAAATGAAACCAATAACATGGATGGCAAATTAAAATATTTCTACAAAGTGGTTCATCCCTAGTCTACTAAAATGATTTGTTCCTGAACTGCTAAGTCCCCAGTACCAAAAAAAAAAAATATATATATATATATATATATATATATATATATGTATATATATATATATATATATATATATATGTATGTATGTATTCAGACAAGATTACCTACAAATACCTAACTTTACAGCCCACCTACCAAATTCAATAGATGGAAAGTGGGGGAAAAATTTGTTTTACCTTTATTTATTTATAGCCAGCTCAGCCTGCCCTAAGGGTGGGGCTGGCACAGCATGTGGTGCTAGGAATCAAACCAAGGTCCCTGCAGTTGCCTAAGCTTGCCTAAGCAGGCACTTTAGACCACTGAGCTATCTCACCAGCCCCATTGGGGAAAATTATAACCAAGAAATGTGTTGGCATTTTTAGCAATGTTAGACATGTTAATAGCTTTAATGTTACAATAGTATCATTTTCACGTGCTGCTCAACTTTTAACTGACCCATCTTTGTTATTACTAATGTTGAATATAAACCAAGTAAGCCTGCTTTAATGACTAGGTACTGAAAGATGATTCAGAACTTCACACCTAAAACAGACTTTTGTAGGGTGAGAATTCACAAACAGGAAAATCTTTAGGGAACAAAAGCTTGTGTTTACTTATTCTACATGGAGAAGCATATTGCCTTGATAAGCTAAATCTTTCTTGTAGATAGATGCAGTAATCTGGTCTGGTTAGAGGCTGTTCACAAGATATATCCCCATTGGGTAAAAGACTCCTTCCTTACATTAAGGTAAACAAGAAAAACTGATTCTAGTGATTGTTAATGAATTCCTATATTTATACAATTTAATAAGGTAACATTGTATGTCCAGAAGCTATAGTGCAAAGGGTTAACTTCAATGGTAGTGATTTTAAGCATTAAAATACCCAGAATAAAAACACAGTTCTACCAAATAGTTATGTCTGTAGGTTCATATACAATAGTGTGCCTGTCTCCTGCTCTGGCTGTAAGATGACATCTTTTAAACTGTACTTCAGAACAATGGTTGTTTTAGTAACTTCCTGGTTTGCTTGGAATCCCAGTACACCAAACCTAGTCACCTACACATCATAAATAAAATTCATAAAGCAAAAGTTATGAACAGAATTTATGATTTTTTTAAACTTTTTGATTCTCTGAAATGTTTAAGAATTTATGAAGCAAAAAAAAAAAAAGAATTTATGAATCCAAAGACGTTCCTAGAAAATTCCATGTATGCTTAAAGTGGAGTTTCACACTGAACTCTACAAACTCCCAGAGTTTGTGTATCACCTAAATGCCTATAGAACCCCTAATAGGAATCCATACTAATTAGACTTTTTTTTGTCTAATATGATAATTGTCAGCCACATACAGATGTTTAAATTAAATAACATTGAAATTTTGTTCCCTGCTTTCACTACCCATATTTTAAGTGGTTGTTAGCAGGCCAGCGAGATAGCTGAGCAGACTAAACACCTGTTTAGGCAAGCACAATCCCTGATCTCACATCTCTCATGCCTGTAATCCCAGCACTGGAGAGACTGAAAGCAAGAGGAACACTACAAGCCCAAGCTGCATAGTGAGACCCTGTACCAAATACATTAAAATAATAAATAAATATTTAAAAAATCAAGTGCTTGTAGCTACCTGTGGCTAATATCTACTATTACTAGGTAGAGCAGTTATAGAACATTTTCTTCACCACAGAAGGTTCTTTTGGAGAACTTTCAGGTGGTTCTGAAATGTCCTGCTCACAAACCTTTTCGTGTATTCATGTATATGTGTTTTTGTAGAACTGCATAATTTCAAACTCCAGATCATGTAACATGTTGTAAAGAAGCCAAGTCCTTTAAAGCACAGACTTAGTATGTGGTTAAAGTATAAGTATATAAATAAGGTAGTCAGCTAACGTCAGCTGGGCTTTCAGGACATTTATAATCATTTAGTTTATCTTATAGATCAACTACATCCTTGTTCTCGTACAGTAGTTTCAAGTCTTTTCTACATTTATTTCAGCCTTTGTCTGTACTATGAGGAGAGGCTATCTCCTTTGTTCAGAAAACTGAGGTTATTAATGTAAATTCAATTTTCTTTATGTCTACATCAAATGCATCATATTTTTTTCTTCATCTCTTACTGTTACAGAAATAACAGAATGAGTCAAGAGAATAGAAAAGCTTTTGAATTTCAGTAGTATAATTACAACCTAAAAATAAATAGATGCAATAATTAGGAAATGGACTTAATCTTCTTTAGAAGTCTGGGCTGTGAATTCACAAGAGTTTCTAATACAGATCAGTGCAGGAGATACCCATCGCTCATTGTCCTTGCACATACGGCCATCCTCGTGATGAGTACTAGTCATGAGAGCCAACCCTTTATTGAGCTTGTGTGTGTGGCACTCATTTGCTTTAAATTCATTTTTTTCATGTCATCCTATGACAACTCTTCTTGAAGAAATTGTGATTAATTCATTTTATGCTTATAAACAGGATAAAAGTAAGTGACTTGTTCCTGATTGGTCAGTAGGAATTAATGGGATCATGATTCCTCTAGTCTTGATTTTGTCTCTTGGCTCTTCTTTCCTCTCAACACATTAACTGAAATCTCCCCTCAATGTACAGAAAGTCTAAACATCCAGTATTACTAAATGTGTATGTCATCATACACAGATCTCTAGCACCTGTTCATCTTGCATAAATGAAGTGCTGTACCTACTTACTGCACAGTAGTTTCCCAGTTCATTTTCTCCTTAGCCCTGGAACCTACCATTCTGCGTTCTGCTCTAATGTGTTTCACTTCTTTAAATCCCACATACAAGTAGACACCTTTGATGCTTAGTTTCCTGTCAATGATTTATTCCATAAATAAAAAACCCTTAAGGTTCATCTGTATCATAGCATTATGACATGTATTTTCTTCTTCTCTAAGGCTGAATAGTATTCATTGTACTTACATATCATGTTTTTATCCACCCTTTCCTTGTCACCACTTTTATCATTGTGACCAAAGCTTCTGTGAGCATAGGAGTGCAAGTAACTCTTTGAGATCGTGTGTTCACTTCTTTTGGTAAATAAGGTAAGATGTTTATATGGAAAAGAAATGAATACTCAATATATATCTTAATATGCAATAGTGGTCTCCAAGTCTGTTTGAGTTTCATCACCTGGGGATTTATGTGTGCATGTGTGTGCACATATGCTGCAGATTGAACTCAGAGTCTTATGCAATGGTGATCTTTTTTAAAATACTAGTTTCAGGCCCTTAGTTTAGAAGATGGGGGAAATGCAATATTTACCAAGTGGTATTCTAGAGATGAGCCTTAATGACATTCCTACACTGCTGCCTGGGAATGGACTGTTCAGAGGACCATCACGTGCCACGTGAAGATCGTGATCAAGGAGGCTAATATGGTTCTAGGCTAGATGTGGTGGTGAACACCTGTTATCCCCGGTCTCTGGGAGGCTGAGGCGGGAGGATTACCAGTTCAAACTCAGCCTAGGAAACACAGCAATATAGTGAGTGTCTAAAAATTTTAAAATAGTGTTTTAACCCAGTGCAAATGCCTTGAGTTTAATCTCAAATACTGCAAAAACTAGTTCTGTTTTTACGTTTTGAGGACCCTCCCTTCTGCTTTTTAAAGCACTTGTACCAGCAAAGCACAAGGGTTCCAATCTCTCTATATCTTTGTCAACATATTTTATTAGTCATCTTAACAAGTATAAGATGATATGTCATTGTGGTTTTGCTTTCCTTTTGCCTAATGATGTTGAATGCTTCTTCATACACAGATTGGACATTCCTATATCTTCATTGAAAAAATGTTATTCAAGTCCTTTTGCCTAATTTTTAATCTGGTTATTTATTGTTTTGTTATTGAGTGGTCTGAGTATCTTATGTATACTACATATGAATCCTTTGTCAAAGCAGCCTGTTGGAGGCTTAGCCATCACACAGGTAGGTTTTCGGAGCACTGCATCAGAGCTCCTCTTGTCTGTTATGCTCATAGCAGCAGGAGATTGGGATGTTATATTTCCATGACCACACCTATTGACTCCAAATCTGTATTCTCTCAAGACTGCCTGGTGACTCTTGTGCACATTAAACTTGAAGCAGGGCTGTCCAGATAGCTCAGCCAGCTAAAGTGCCTCCTTGGGCAGAGCGCAGCAGCCGGGTTCCATTCCTGGCCTGTGCCAGCCCCACCCCCAGAGCATGCCGAAATGGCAGTTGAGACCGGGTGTGATGGTGGGTACCTGCATGCCAGTGCTTGGGAAGCTGAAACCAAGAGATCACTACAAGTGTGATCTATGTAGTGAGACCCTGTGGACCCTGCAGACCCTGTACCAAATACACAAAAATAAATAAATAAATAAATAACTTGAAGCACTGTTCTAGCATACTAATGTGGTATTTTGATGATCTTACCTTAAGTCAATAAAATTGGTAATAAGCACCATACGAGCTCCTCAAAAACTCAGCTTCTTTGGGTTGTTATTTTCTATAGTTCATCTGAGCAAGTTGCTTCTCAAAGTAAGAACTAAGGAAGATGATTTATTGTTGTTAATTTGTAACACATATGTGGAGTGAATTTTGGGCCAAAACAGAATTTCCAAGATGCCTTTTTCTTTTTGCTTTAAGAAGCTAGATGTGATTTATTTCCTTTTGCCTTAAGTTTCGAAACCTTTGAAGTAAAGCATTATATATTTCTATATATATTGTCTTTTAGCCACATAGACATAGTCCAGTGTCATCTAGAAACGAACAATGTATTAGACAGATATAAGTGAACTGTATCTACTGATCCAGCACTTACTGTCCAATAAGCCTCACCACAGGTCTTGTCAGTGAATCATGCCCTTTTCCATGAGATTAAGATGACCAAATTCACCTCTGTGATCTTGATCATGACAGCGGGCACATGATCGTCCTCTGAATAGTCAATTCCCAGACAGCAATCTAGGAACATTATTAAGGCTCATCTCTAGACTGCCACTTGTTAAAAACTGCATTTCCCCACATCTTTTAAAGTAAGGTCCTAAAATCACTATTTTTTGAAAAGATCTCCACTGCACAAGACCCTGAGTTCAATCTGCAGCACACATACACACACATACACACATAAATCCCCATAAATGCACACATGAAACTCAAACAGACGTAGGGACCATTGCTGAAAATTAAAATACATACTGAATATTCAATTCTTTTCCATATAAGTATCCTCTGATAGACTCATGTAATGTTACTCTGTATTACAGATGCTACTTATTATTTTTCATTGGACAATATTCTCACATAAGGAATAAAAGCAGAATTTTAAAATTCCTAGTAAAATCTAGCATACCTGTACCATGCTCAATACCGTCATCTGATAATATAATTTTACATCATTACTTATTAATTATCAGTGGCCTGTTGACATCAAGGCCCACATCATTGAAGATCCAGCTATAGATACAGTCTGGACTACCCTGAATTCCAGAAAGAAATAACTCCCCTACAGACAGGTACAGGTATCGCCTAAAATAGGACTTTCCTAGAAACCAAGTTAATCTTCAAACTCTAGTTGAAAATACCTCTGGTTCATTCTTTTAGTTACCAATTCTGTTCCAGCCACTGTGTATGAGACATATGAAGATAAGTAAATTCTTAATCATTTGTTCATAGAATCACATAGTGATAGAGACCTCTATATAGTTCCATTACAACAGAGATTCTTACACATGTTGGGCTGGGAGCGATGAGTTGGTCAAACCATAGGAGAACGTAGGAGAAAAGAACCTGCAAAGAGAACTATACCGAGTAGTACAAATGCTTCCCATGAGACCCCCATCTCTGCTGTCTTTATCTCCCAGCAATTAGAGCAGTATTTAACTTCTGAGAAGACAGTAGAATACATACTTAGAATTCTTCCCACTTGTAAAGCCAACCTGCTCCTCTGTGGCACACCCATTTGTGCAGTCCTTCCAGCCAGACAGGCTCCCTGTTCTCCCATTTCTTCACCCCTGGAGCCCAGTCAGTGATTAAGAACTGTCCGTTTAATTTTTTTTTAATTACTGTTAATAAGAAATATCAATATGATAGTTTCACAACACTGTCAGTTTAATTTCTGTATCTGCTCTGCTGCCTCTTCCATCCTCCTCCAACTGATATGTTACTGCTTCAGACAAGCCTCTGACTTTGACATCAACAGTGGTCTCTCAAATATTCTGTCCATCTTCAAACTGGCCTTTTTCCAGTTGATTCTCCTCATGTCAGTTTAAAACACAGAAGTTGTTCTGCTTCCAGTAGGAAAAAGTTTAAATTCCTGAATGTTATGCATAGGATAAGAGCTTAATGCTCAAGCTGGACTGCTTGAATTCAAATTCTTTCTACCACTCAGTAGCTATCTAGCTCAAATCACCTAGCTTCTCACCTTTCACTTCCCTCATATATAAGATAGGGATCAAAACAGAATCTCCTCCATTTGAGTTATTGTGAGGGTCAATACTATGTATGTAAAGTGCTCAACAATACCTGGTGCCAAATAACTGTACAATGACAGTGTTATTCATGGTAGGCATAATAGGTTCTTTTAATGTAGGTTCCAAATAAATAAAAACAGCCAGGGCTAGCCTTATGTTTCAAGGATTAACAGTCTGGTGGGAGAGAAGGGAATATTTGGGTAAATAAAGTATTCTGTATAATGAATACTATTATAATTTTGAGAAAGATGGCTAGAGTAAGAGTAAAAAATCCTTACTATCTAAAAAGGTTGTATTAAAATATTCATTTTCCATAATATGTAGTAACTCAAGCTTCCTGCAAACTGTAATTTGTGTATTCATGATTTTGTTCCTCCATACCTTTGCCATGACAAGAAATTTAGTTATAGTCTGTGAACATTTTAAAGTCTATTCTCTTAGGAATAACTTGAAAGAAGAAAAAATAGACATTCAACATACAAAAAAATGAAAACAAACCACAGAGGAGTAGTGGCAAATTTGTAATAATACCTCAGGGAAAAATTTAAATGATGATGACAGTGAATTGTAGCTCCATGAGTTTTGGAAAAATATGGACTACTGAGCTCTGTGTAAGACTTGCTAAAAGAGATACACAACACTGACTGAGTGCTTATACAATCACAGTAGCTTTAGGTACATATTAATCCCAAGCAGCAATGAAATACATATTAATGAAGAAACACAGTTAAGGAAATGACTTTATTAGACTTTATTTATTTATATTATTTATATTATTTATTTATATTAGAAGCAGAACAATGTAGTATTTGAAGTTAACAAAACTTAGCTATGCTTATGTCGCATACCAACATAATGACTTTGGGAAATTATTTCACTTTTCTAGTCTCAATTCTGTCATATTAAAAATGATATTATGGGGCCAGGGAGATGGCTCTGTGGCACAAGTGCCTGCCTGGCAAGTGCAAGGTCATGAGTTTGAACCCTGGTCCCACCAAAAAAAAAAAAAAAAAAAGATATTATGATGTCATTACCAACTAAAATAGTTAAGATTAATTGAGAAGAGGCCCTAAAGCACTTCACTGGTAACTCACTAGTAGTAAGCCCTCAGTAAATGTCAGTTGTTACTGTTGGTAATGATTGTTATCATCATATGCTTGTTTACTATATTCAAGCAAAATGAATTGGCAAATGTCTTATTCAAAAGACGTAATACAGTGCTTGCATTTCCCACTTGGCAGGTAGTCTTTACTCATTTCCTGCTGCTTTTATTTAGAGAATGCTGCCTTTGGTTGTCATATTCTAGTAGGTATACAATACTATCATGCCAGAATTTTGCAAGTATAGTACTTGCCTCCCCTTTCTTATTTTTGTATGTGCATTTAGGTTCCTATGTGTCTTAGTTACTCTTTACTGATTGCTGGGACAAATACCCAATGCTCAGAATGAAGGAAGGAAAAGTTTGTTTAGCTCACAGTTCGTGGAGGTTTCAGTCCATGTTTGGCTGGCCTAAGGCTGAGTGGAACAGGGCAGAGAGCATCTAGTTCATGGCAGCAGAACAGCAACAAAATGGTGGCAGAGGCAGCCAACCAAACACGGCAGCAGAGAGCAGCAGCAACAGCTCTAGTCTGTCTCTCTGTCTCTATATTCCTATCAGGCTGTCTGCCTTAGGATATCCATTCTAGACCACATCCATAGTCCCAGCCCTACTCAGACCAATAATCCCATCAGTACTAAAACCCATAATCCCAATGACTCATGAGTCAAGTCTCAATCTGTAGAAGTCCCCACCCAATGACTACATGAGGATTTGGGGAGACAACTAGACATAAACCATAACACTGTGAAATATAAGCTTCATTATTTCATTGCCCAATTTAATAAATATAAACTGTTAGCACCCATTTCTTTGATAAAGCTTCTGAAGTGCTTGTGTGTTTTAGGTGTTCTGCTATAAATGCATGCTATCTGTGTTCACTATGAACAAAGATAAACAGTTTGATCTAGTATTCTTTCTTATGAGTATAAATGTGCAGTACATTAGAGGTCCTCTCCTGTGAGAAACCTTCCTTCTCTGGCTGTTATGTGAACCACTTTTTCTGCCCAAATGTACTTTCTATATCTACTATCTCTGCCTTTTTATCATTTAAATTTATATCTTCAGAAAAATTATGAGCACCTTGTCATTGATGGTAAAGATCATATCATATGGTGAACAGAAAAGACTAGCACCTACTAGGTACTTGTTTTTATGAAGTGGAAAAAATGGGTGCTTTCTCCTTATATCACTTATGTAGTGCTTATGCTGTCAGCAGCAGCATATCAGAGCCTGATTCAACTAAAAATGCCTTAAATAAGGTAAAATAAATAAAATGTTACAGGGAAACCAATATTAACCTAATTGAGAAGACTGTGGTCTGTGGAATAGCCAGCTTATTTTATGAAGGAAATCTCCACTATTCTGCAAAAGTCTCTACCCTGGTTTCCTGAAGTTTTCTGGTTACTCTCTGGTCAGTATCCTAAGTAACAGGTCCAGGCTGCAGTACAGCCAACCTACACAAGAAAAGTCCTGCACCAGTATGTAATTTTACTACATGAAATTGGAGGCATAAACTTTACACACTTCAGCTCTGCAAGATATTTATAGGTGATACTAAGAAAAGAAACAGGACATTAAAGAAAAGAATTTACCATTAGAATGTCATACTCATAGTTGAGTATTCATCTCTTTGCTCACAAAAGGCTCAGTTGTGATACATAATTATGTAATAAGAAAATCAACATAGAAAATTCTGCCTCAGCCACCTAGCATATGCTATGTCAAACCAATACAAGAATAATCTATTTTGTATAGGAAAGATCAAAAATAGGAAAGCCTTTGCAGGTGTGACAGAAAGCAGCCAAAAAGACAGACTGGCCTATATCCTTTTTAGGATGATGTCTACATCTGAGGCTTAGGACCCTAACCCAGCATGTTGCAGGCTTTTCTCCTGTAAGTTCCTGATGAAGTGCTATCATTGGTCAGTATCCACAGGAAAAGGTTTAAACAGCTGCCCTGACAAATGAGTATCCCCCATTCAGACAAGCAAAAAGGGTGTTGAAACTGCTTTGCAATACTTTCTCCTCCTGGGCTGCAAAGCATTTAAAACTGTGATATTCTTGGGGACTGTGTGTTTTTCTTTTTGCAGATATGTAAATATCTAAAGGATCCTTCTGATACAGAGGTAAGAAATAGTCTATCCAAAGACCTAAAGAGTTGATTACAGCTTTTTCTTTTCTTTTCGTTTCCTCTTCCAGACAGTAAGGATTGTATCTTGGAGCCGCTTTCGCTGCCAGAAAGTCCAGGTGGTACCACCACTTCAGTAGGTTCTCCATCTGTGCCTTGTATTTTCTGTGAAGAACATTTTCCTGTGGCTGAGCAAGACAAACTTCTGAAGCACATGATCATTGAGCATAAGATTGTCATCGCTGATATTAAGTTGGTTGCTGACTTCCAGAGGTAAATTTTAATTTTGTTTACAAAGAACTAAACTCATTATTCATTAGAAAAATGATATAACCATTATATAAAGAAATTTTGATACAGGTATAAAATTCATATTTTTGAGATTCCTTAGACTTTTTAAATTTAATTTCACCCTACTTCTGAGTATGTAAACCGTATTTGAGGATGTCAGATATTACTGAATTTGCTCCAAATTCTGTAAGCTCAGCAGTTCTCCAAAGAGCAGGTAATACCCCCTTTGGCACGGTCCATGGGATTGTTAACATTGTTACTGTCTTTTCAGTAATAATGAAGACTGTTCTTTTCATGTTTTAGGCTATGGCATTCTTACATTGAGTGGGTCCTTCCAGAGTGCTCACTAAAGATTTGGTAGCATTTGGCAACAGGGATCACAGGACCTTTTACACCAAGAATATCTTGTCCAAAGAAATCTCAGTTCAGTTCTTGATAAGGATAAAAACCAGGGGTGGGGTGGGACTCATACAATAAACAGAGGAAATACAAAGGTAGGCAGCGGTTGAAGGAAGTTGGTGACTGAGAGAAAGAGGATGAGAAAGTTGAAAAAATAAAGAGATGAATGCTTGAGGGACTGCCAATACTGAGCATGGATGAAACGTTCTGGTGTATGAAACCCCGAGCTTAGGACAAGCCCTGCCTCCAAATAAGTAGTGTAGTCAGTTTTTTTCTTTTCTCCAATTGATAATTTCTGGAAGTAATTGCCCAATAGAAATGCCTTCTCACAGCAGCTGGAGGAGAGTAGTAACGTTCATGTCATCATTAGGTAAAACTTTATCATAGAAACAATGCTATGGTAGTCACTAAAAGTATACAACTTGGAATATTTGAGAAGTCCCTGGTAAAGTCCCATTTTGAGTTATTCTGTTCTTATGACACACAAAATAATACTAGAGCAGCTCTGACTTGATACATCCTTGCTTCTTGACTCTATAGCTTACATCACATAAATTACATACATCATTCCAAGAAAACACCTTTCTTTTTCTCTCTCTCTTTTTTTTTTTCATCTTCTTTTTTACATTGGGTATTTCAAAGCATCAGATGGTATTATGAAGGGTGAACTGTGAAAGTAGGCAGGCCTACAGTTGAACTCAGGCTGCAGAACTTTCTGATCTGGTGACTTCCAGTGAGCTATTTAGTCATTAGTCTCGTATCTATAAAATGAGAGTAACAGTAGCCCTCATACTGTTGTTGAAAAGCATGTAAAATAGTAAATAGAGAATTGCAAGTGTCTGTCACATGATGTATAAATGATATATACAATAGTAAAAATTTCATTTGTATTTTTATTACTTAAGATTGAATTTGAATTTTCTATAACTGTACCATGAGCTTTCAATGGTCATTTATGCTGGTCTGAAAACCTGATTATCATCTGTAGAATTTAACTTTTGATAAAATTTCATTTGACATTGTAAATAATGTGCATTTCTAGGACAGTAGTTTGTATGTAAGTTAGGCTAGTCAGCACAGCCACAGGGTTAACAAATAACAAGTAACTGTTCTCTAGCCCTGAGCTCTGTCCTGTGTGTTCTTCCTGACTTCCTGGCCCCAGCACTAAGAATCTGTGCTCTGCCTTCTGTACATGCATAGCCTCTTGTCATTTTGAGACAGGGTCTCGCTATGCAGTTTAGGCTGGCCTTGAACTCACTTTTGTAGCCCAGGCTGGTGTCGAACTCACATCGATACTCCTTGCCTCATCCTCCCAAGTGCTGGGATTCCAGGCATGTGCCACCATGTCCAGCTTGTACATGCGTGACCTCTTATATCCACTTGGTATTGCTGCCTTTGATTAGATTGTGTTGCTGGTGGCCAAGAAACAGGAAGGAAAAGCAGCAGCAGAGTTACATGGCCATCGCTTCTGTTCTTAGATAAGGCCCCCTCTGCTTCTCAGTTGTTTTGCTTAAGTGCGTGCATGAGTGTGTGTATGTTTGTTCTTGAAGCATTCTAGGAGCTTTCTCATGTAAGGTGCCCCATTATAGTCAATTGCCATATGTAATTATGCCTTAGATACTTTTTAGGCTCAGTATCTTCTGCTCTTATCCAAATAACCATTGATAGGACAATTAAACGAGTAAATCTTATATTAGCCAACTTTCTTTGTTTTAAAACTACCTTTTTCCTCTCTGATCATATAAATATGTTTTCCCAACATAATCATCTCCCAGTAATAATTGGAAAATATTAAAGTTTTTGTTTGCCATCTGCCCTTAAAAATCTAAGCATCAGAATTGTGGCTTTTTTTCTTTTGTGTTTATGATACTTAAATAGGTGTATTTATACTGATCAGTCTGTTTTTATCATTAATATTAATCTAACTTCTATTTGGAGGCAGGAAAACTAAATTACTTACACAGCCTCAGGGCTTAGGAATCAATAATTAATTGGCGATGTGGCGATCAATCACTCTCAAAATAGTTACACAATGAAATAGATGCTTTTTAAAGAAAGAGATATGTATCTGTTATGTGGGCTTCAAAGTGTATACTTAACATGCATTTTATTTTATTTATTTTTTTTTAATTTCTGTTTTTTTTATTTTTTATTTATTTTTTTCTTGTTTCAGAACCTTTATTTGTTTATTCACTCATTTTTATGGCCAGCTCAGCCCGCCCCAAGGGCAGGGCTGGCACAGCATGTGGTGCCGGGGATCGAACCGTGGTCCTCGAAGCCGCCCAAGCTTTTCCAAGCAGGCGCTTTAGACCACTGAGCCATCCCGCCGGGCCCTTAACATGCATTTTAAATTTGACCTACATCTTTCTTGTCAGCTGTCATCCTAAGTATATAAAATTCCCACTGTCAAGAAGTAAAATGGAGAACAGTGCAAAGCAACCCGGAATGTATCTGAGTAAACTCTATTGTTCTAAAATGTTTTATTCTATTAACTCTCCTTTAAATAATTGCCTCTCACTACATAGTGAAACTAAATATTTCTCCCCAAGACGAGTATTGGCTGTGATTAGAGTTAAATCAGAACTTGGCGGTGTTCCCTAGCTTATCTTCAGGAAGGGAGTGCCCTTGAGGAGGGGGAGCAGCTGAGGCCAGTGGGCTCCAGAAGGTCACTGACCTGCCAAGAGTCATCTTCTTTCTGAGTGTTGCTCAGAAACATGGTCAGTCAGTAAGAGATAGACTTCCCTTGTGCAGTACAGATGGCAGGCTATAGATTCTCAAATATATTTGGCATTTTCTTTATTGAAGCAAAGTAACAGTAAAACTTCCTAGGGAAGAAGAAATAAAACAAAAAATAAAAACTTTGCCTTTGAGCACATTTCACAGAATTGTTCAGACTGAGCTGGTAGCTTTATTCAGAAGATGAAATTGCTCCAGAAGATAAATGTTAACTCCATTCTTGCCCCTTCTATATGTGTTCTACTGTTTCAGTGCTATTTAATAAACAACCATATCTCAAACCTTTATATATTTGTCACCACATATGCAAATTATGGGAGACAGGAGAGATATTGCTGCGAGGATTTTTTGAGACAATTCTGAGGTATGATTTTAAATGTTCTTTTGAAAGGGAAAAATCATTTTCTGATGACTTACTGATCTTTTTTTTTTTTTTTTTTTGGTGGGACCAGGGTTCGAACTCACGACCTTGCACTTGCCCAGCAGGC
>PVJA010020666.1:0-36650 GCA_004027025.1 Myocastor coypus | reverse complement strand
TTTTTTTTTTTTTTTTTTTTTTTTTTTTTTTTTTTTTTTTTTTTTTTTTTTTTTTTTTTTTTTTTTTTTTTTTTTTTTTTTTTTTTTTTTTTTTTTTTTTGTCTTTTTGAGACAGGGTCTCACTATGCAGTTGAGGCTGGCCTTGAGCTCACTTTTGTAGCCCAGGCTGGTCTCAAACTCGCACTGATACTCCTGCCTCAGCCTCCCGAGTGCTGGGATTATAGACGTGCACCGCCATGCTAGCTCCTGGCTGCAATCCTTTTAAGCTGAATTCATATAAAAAGCTGCTTAAATCCAGTTAGGGCCCTCTGAAGGACACTAAATTTGGTTTGCTTCCAATATGTACTGTAGAATTTAAATAAAAGTTACAGTTTTATTGTGTGCTCTTTTTATGTCGTGTTCTATTCTTACCCTTTCAAGAAATATTTTGAATCGATGAAAATGTGTATTCAGTGATAATATTTCATATGGCTCAAATTGGCCATATGTTCAAAGTCCTTGTTCTAAAATACCTCATGTGCTTTTATCTGTCTGAACTTTTATTTCATGGAACATTACTTCATTTTGGCATTCTCTCTTATAGGTTTGTTTAATGCTATGCCCTGTTTCTGTGATCCCTGCCATAGTTTAATTATATATATAAATCGTTCCTTTTTCTATTCACAAATGTAGTCATTTTCCAGGAAGCTACCATCACTACACTGTTTCTGAACTATTCCCTTTAGACAACCTTTTCCAATTATGTAGCATCCATCATCAATTTTAGCAACTTCCTGATATTTGCCTGTGATGCGAATGTTTACATCATTATGAGAAATGCTTTTCTAATTTCACAAAAAAAGTTTTGCTGTTTAACTGTGAGATAATGTTAAATAGTATTTTTTTTTCTATTGGAATTTTCTTTGTCTATTCCACAAAACTCAATATTTTAACATCCCAATTAATCCTTACTTCCTTTTTGCTTATACTTCAGCTTTTCTGAATCATTATATGTTGTATTTACCAAATTCTAGAAAATCCTTTCTTCTACTTACATTTCAACTTTCTTACTTTAGGTCACTAGTCTTATACTAATATTTTTCTTAAGTAGTCTTTTCTTTCTCTAATTTTTCTACTGTAATGTAATATATTACTTTTTTTTTTACTTTTCACTATGTATATTATGTATAAAGTTATTACCATTTTTAAAAAGCACTAGGAGTTTTACATTTTTTGGTAGTGTCATCTGCCATGATCTGACTCAAAAATTCATTTATTGTTTTTAAACTGGTCTCTGTCACAAAAATAAAATAGTCCAGCAAATACCACCTTTGAAATTTTTTGACATACAATCTAATATTTATTTTAAAATATACCAAATTACTAACCCTAGTTATACCTCGGTTCTTAAATTTGGAGTGATTTTTGTTTTGTTGGCATAGATCCTGAAAGTTTACACATGAACTATGCTATGCTATGCTACGCCATGCTATGCTATGCTATGCTATGCTATAAGTAAAAAAGATTCTGCCTGCTGTAACGATTAGTTCCAGAGGCTTCATTTTGAAATTTCACAAAGATTCACTCTCTGTTTGAAGTACATTGCAAGAGTTCTCCAAGTGCAGTGCACAGCTAAACTGCTCAGGAGATGTGCACAGCTGTGGACCCTCTTGTGGGCAATTAGAAATAAGCAAAATTTGAGGGAGGCTGTATACCAAAGCAGACACCATGGCTTGTCTTTTCAACTCATGTCAAACAATTCCATAATTTAAGGATGGATAAGTAAGGGCTTCTGGGGAGATAGCTCAGTAGAATAAGTGCTTGCCTGGCAAGTGCAAGGTCCTGAGTTCAATAACTGGCACGACAAAAATAAATAAATAAACAAATAAATAATTGAATCAGTATAAATAAATAAAATTAAGAAATGAAGCTAAGAAAAGAACAACATATTCCTCTTAAATATTATCCAATAATATCTTTATAATTAATGAGTACTTCAGCTGAGGTATTTGGTCAAAACATTGTAAGAGTGATGAAATTGCTGACTGAGTTTTCTCATCTGTATTTACATGGGGTGAAGATACAAGGTAAATAGTGTTTTTAAAAAAAATTTTATTCTTAAATTGTAATTTTTTCATTCTGAAGAGCAAAAACAAGCAAGAAAAACAAAAGCAAAGACAGAAGCAGGGTAACATAACAATTCACACGTTACAGATTTTTAAAACAAGAATAGCTGATTAACAGCGATTGATATATTATCTATTTTTATTGTGGGATCTGTTGCTCAGATTAGAATACATAGTTATGCAAGATGGGACATGTGATTGAATATTACCACATGCTTTGAAGAAGTCTTATATTTTGGTGCTTGACTATTATTTTCTTTTATGATCATTTTAAAAATATTTTAAAGAGAGTAGAGTAACAATTGATATGACATTAGAAGCATTTGCAGGACCAAGAGGACAGGTACTTCAAGCATAGTTTTAGTATTACACATTGCTGTCCTCAATGTAGTTACTTAGTTCACAGATATCAACATAGAGAGTGAGTCGGGGTGAGAATTCTAACCATTAATTTCTATTTTCAAAAACTCAATGGAAATTCTTAGGACCTTTGTCCTATCTAATTTGTACATATACATATATAGTTTTGCCTGAACTTTATTTCCTAACTTTCACCTGTCTCTCTTGTTTAATCCTTATGCACTGTTTCTTTCCATTTAACTATCTGTTATACCTTTCAGGTTTTATTTCTTCTTTTAAGTTCTTACACTAGGGAGACAATACAACATTTACATACATAGATCTGGTTTATTTCACTTATGAGTATAGCTTCTAGTTGCAGCCAACCACCTATGAAGTTTTTGAGTTTGTTTATCTTTATAGCTGAGTGATACTCCAGTGTATAAAAATATCAATTCGTTTTCATCCATTCTCCAGGTGATAGACATTTTGTTTGCTTGCAAGATTTGGCTATGACAAACTGTGCTACTATGAGCAAGGGTGTACATATATTATTGTGATATGATATTTTAATGCTTTTGGGAAAATTCTCAGAATGAGAATAGTTGAATTGAATGGAATTTCTAGTCCTAACTTTTTGAGGAGTCTCCACACTGATTTCCATGATGATTGCCCCAGTCTGCATTACCACCAGCAGTGGAGAAGTGTTCCTTTTTCTGCACAGCTGCTCCAACGTTTGTTGTTTGTTGAAAGAATGATAGTCATTCTTTCTAAGGTGACATGGTATCTCAATGTTTTTTTTTTTAATTTTCTTTTCTCAAATGACCAGTGATATAGAGTGTTTTTCCATGTATTTATTTGCCTCTTGTATTTCTGCATCTAAAAATTGTGTTTTTCTCTTAGGTGCCCATTCTTGAAACAGGTCTTTCAGTTTTGGCACCCTTTTTTGTTTTTTTAGTTCTTCATAAATTCTAGATAGATAACCTTTGTCTGAGTGCTTATTAGTTAAGATCTTTTTCCAAATCTGTGGGTTGTCTTTTCACTCTGTTAATAATTTCTTTTGATGTGTAGAAACTTCTGAATAAGAGGAGATCCTAGTTGCTTCTTTCAAGTATTTCTTGTGAAGTTTGATTTTTCTTCATGAACTTTTTGCCTACCCTTATGTCTTCAAGATTTATTCTACTTTTCTCTCCCATGAGATTTAGAGCTTCTGTTTTAATGTTTAGATTGTTAACCTATTTTGACTTTACTTTAGTGACTGGTAATAGATCTGGATTTAATTTTAGTTTTTTATATCTAAAGAACCAGTTTTTCCAGCACCATTTGTTAAAAAGGCTGTCTTTCTTCCAGTAAACATGTTTGGCTCCTTTGTCAAAGATAAGTTGGTTGGATGTGTTTGTAGTGGCATTTCCATTTTCCAATCTATTGTATTGATCCTCAGGTCTTTTTTGCCAGTACCATTCTGTTTTTATCCCAGTAGCCTTGTAGAGCAATTTTAAGTCAGGGTTTGTAATGCTTCCTCCCTTGCCTTTGTTGCCCAGAATTTCCTTTGCTATTCTAGTATTTTTTGGCTCCAAATAAATTTTTGTGAATAATTCCTCTAGATATTTGAGGTATGTTCATGGTATTTTGACAGGGTCCTATGCAATTTTGTCAAAAAATAAATAAATAAAAGATATTTCTCCAGAAAGTTTGGAGGGTTAAGTCAGAAATGTGGGCTTGTAAGTCATGAGATGAGTTTATTTACTCTAAATTCTACAATCTGAAAATGCATATAAAATGATATAATAGAATATGGTGCAGCACTATGTCATTTGATTTTGGGGACAAAGGGATAATGGCAGTGTTACTTATAAGAAAGAAGTAAGAGTGTTTGAAAACAATGTTGGCTTATAAGTGAGCTAAAATAGCAATGTATCAGTATGTCCAAGAGCTTCCTCGATAAAAACTGCATAATGTGTTTGATGTGACAATGTAAAAATACAGATAAATTAGGCTAAGTGATGTGAATGTCATTATATCCTAACATGAATTTGGATTCCCATGAGGGCTAGATGGTACACTGGAGACAGTGGAAAAGCTCCCTGGTATAGGAATGCGGAGATTAGCACGGTATAGGACGGGACAGGGAATCACCAGGGCACTGATGAGCACCTTAGATACTAGTAGCTACGACACAGGGCCAGCACGGTCCAGCACAGATTTATATTTCTTCCCTGGAAGCCCCTTCCCTACTTGAAAAGCAAGCATTTATCTTTTTTATTTTTATTTTTTAAATAATAAAAGAAAAAATAACATAAGTATGACACAAATTTTCATTGAGCAAAGTAATAGGAATTCAACAATGGTTTCTATATTGCATGATGTTATCATTCAAATTATTTGTGTAGGTTACTAGATATAAACCTGAGAAACTGATTTTTAAAAAATGATAACAAGATTATAAGAAACTTGAAAGTAGAAAATAAAAAAGAACAAAAAGAAAATATCAAAAGCATTAACTGTTCTTTTCAAAACACCAGCAGAAATTGGCAGTATAATTATCCAAACTATCCTGTATATATATATATATATATATATATATATATATATATTCATATTTGTATATGCATGTTAATTTGTCCTTTTCCTAATCCCAATTTTTCCTTCTCATTGAATAAGTTGTTACCCTTTAGGAGTATTTGTGTTAACTTTCAGGTTTTATTTACTTTTTCAGGTTCTCATACTAGTGAATGGTCTTTACACATGCAGAGACGATTTATTTCACTTACAGTGCAGTCTCTGGTTGCTTCCATTAACGTATAAAAACCTAGAATTTATCTTTTTTTTGTAGCTGAATAATACTCCATTGTGTGAAATTATCACAACTGTTCTAACCATTCCTCAGTTGATGGGCATTTGGGTTGCACTCATGTTTTTAGCAGTGCAATTTGGCATTTGTTTTTGACTATTCCGTTGATAACTCCTTCTCACCAGAGCTGAGAAAGCTCTCGCTGCTTGAAAGAACCCATGTCAATTGACTATGCCCTCCTAGATTACATAGAATAATTGCCCCATTTCAAGTTTCTTAACTTGATTACTCCTGTAAAGTCCTTTGGTATAAAAGTAGCATGCTCGAAGGTCCTGCAGATTAAGATGTGGTCATTATGAGAGATAAATTATTTTATTTACCACAACCTAACATTTTAATGTTAGTTTGTAAAAAGTCATTTAGAATTTTATCTGTCCTTATATAACAAGGGATATAGTTGTATATTTCAAATATATTGGATTTAATCTAGAAATACAAGAATAGCACACATGGGGAAATTGGTAGTTACAATATACAACACTGACAGACTAACTGAAAATAATATATAATCTCTGTTGTCACAGAAAACACTCAAAGACATTCACATAAATGCACAAAGAAAAATACTCTTGAAAAACCAAAACGGGAAGGAGTTCTATTACGAGTGTGTGCATTCAAAATGTGGATGTATCATGAACTTTTGCTTCTGTTTCCCACTCCTGTTTTCTCAACTCTATTTTATTCTGGAAATGGAATAGTTTTGTGTTGACTTTCACTTATTATTAATGATTTCTTTCAATCATATGCCACATATCTTAATTTTCTGTCCAAACTTCATTAAAAATTGTGTGTAGTAGGGTTGGGAGAGAGGGCTACTATAATTTGTTGGCGTAGTACTTGCCTGGCACATATGAGCACCTGCATTTGATCCTCATGACTGTAAAGTTATTATAGCTGTTAGAGTGTGTGCAATCATTACATAAAGACACAGGCTGATGAGAGCACTAACATTCCTGGGACCATCCTTCCTAAAGGAGTGTGGAAGTTAAATAATTATTGAAAGCGTCTTAGAAACTTATGCAGATTCCAGAGATAAGTACAAGTTACGTCAAGTTTCACTGAAGTGCTGCTTCATTTTTATTTAGAAATGAACTTGAGGGTTTAGTCAAGCAAGTAAAGAGACCTAACCTTCTCCTTTACGATGAACTAACTTTCAATGTAGATTCAAAGTAATGTGTAATTTTATAAAATTCTGTAGAATGATGGAGTGTGTTAATGTTTCTATGTAAAAGGGCACCAGGAGAATAGTAACATAGTCACCGTAAATCTGTGGGATAATATAGAAAAAGAGAGGAATCCACTCAAGATACAAACAGAAGAGAAGACATCCATAGATTTAGCAAGATTCTGTAAGAATACAGTGGTGAGGGTGGAACATTTATCGCATAGGTGCAACACCTGCCTGGTAGGCATGGAGTCCTGTGTTCATCCCTCCCCTCCACCCCCACCCCCCCAAAAAAAAAACTCAATGGTGGAATATAAAGAGTATTCTTTCATGAAAATTGTATTATATAACATGTAAAGAGGCCTAAAAATTTATGCTACATACACCTCAACAAACAAGGTATTTTAAGAAGCAATGAACATTTAATTTCATGAAGCATCTTTTAGCATCACTGTTAGGCACAGGTGTTTAGAATGAACTAGATCCAATTCAGGAAGGATATGTTTTCAAAAGTTATAAATATTAGTGAGTTTAGAAAATATGAATCAATAGGGCTCTTCGCACTCCCACAACGTCCCATGAAGTCATGGAGGTGGGAGGCTTTTTGAGGTGGCTGAATATAGAAAGCGTGATGTTGAATTAAGGGTGTGTGGGTAAGGGTAAGGTATGTACGCTACCTGCATTAGCGCAAATAGCCTGCACTAAACATAAGAGACAAAAGAATGTGAATGTACTCTACCTTGCCTGCTTGCCACAGACTCTCTTCTGTGGTGCCCCTCTGCCACGCTGCCCTTCCTGAGGACCAGGCAGGTATGGACAGAAGAAGCTGCTACAGACTATAAGCCAAATAAAGCTTCTCTTCCCTAACTTGGGATATCTGATATCTTGTTTCAGCAAAGAAAACAGTAAGATTTGCCTTGGTAAGCAGAAATGTTAAAGGATCATTGCATTTTATGACATTGTTTAAATATTAAAATACTAGATAAGAATTTAGATAAATTAAATTTTATGTAGCATATAGATTTAAATTAATTTTGGTCATTGGATGATCTGTGCATTAGTCGAACTGTTATCTTAGTGAATACCATGGACAAAAATGCTATTGTCTTATATAAATTTTTTGTTATACAATTTCTTTTTTCTTTATTTTTATACAATTTCCAATCATAGAGTTTGTTAAAAAGATTGACCAAATTTATTTGTGTGTAATGTTGAATTTTTATGTATGTTTAAATGTAGTTTAAAGTAGTCTGTAAACAATTAAAATGTGCTGATGCAGGAGAGCGGAAAGGAGAGATAGTGATATAATCTATAATTATCACAATAAGGAGTCAAAAATGATAAAAACAATAATAATCCTACTTGACAATAAGTAAAGGGGCAAGGAATAGAGAGGGGGAAAGAAAAAGAGAGACAGAAAGAGAGAAACAGAAAGAGAGAGACAGAAAGAGAGAGAGAAAGAGAGAGAGAGAGAGAGAGAGAGAGAGAGAGAGAGAGAGAGAGAGAGAGAGAGAAATAAGAACTTTAGGTCCAGGTTTCTGACCAAATGAGAATGGTTGATCCCAAAGGCCATATGCTCTGCCATAGCACATTGTCTGTGCTGGAAAAATGTGTGGCCTCCACCCTTACCCGATGCTATCTTCCTCATATCTCTTGCATGAACCCCCCAAAACTCTCATCCATGTGCAGTGGTTGGCCAAGAGGTTTTACTGATGCATTCTTTGGAATATATCCCTTCATCATATTCCTACAAGTGGTTTCTTTTTAAATCTAGACACATCATTTTCGGTTTTGCTTTTTAAAAGAATATCAGCTCTCACTCAATTATGAAAGGTGGCAGAGCATATGAAACAATCAAGGTCAGGTCATGGGGGAAACAGACAAAATCAAGGCAGGATAAATCTTGAAGAGAAATATGATCATTGGAGTGAAATTATTTAAAGGAAATGAATTAGAGAAAGGATTTAAAAGAAAAAAAGATCGATATCACAATACCATGATTTCCACTTATGAATCTGTAAGATGTAGAGACATTTCTTTTTCTATGATAGTTTAATTGTAGAAATTCATTTCTTCTTTAATTTCATCTGAGATCCATTGGTTCCTCAGGAGGGGCTGAAGGAAAACGGAGGGAACGGGAAAAAAGAAGAAACAGGATCTATCTGGTACAGTCATGAATTCTCTATGAAAAATCAAAGTCCAGACTTTGTGCCTACCAGGCAGGTGCTTGTGCCACTGCGCTATATCCCAAGCCCTGTGTTAGTATCTTCAAAATAGTAGCCTAGAATTACAGGCACAAATCAAAAATATTCTTACAAAAAATAATCAAGTAGGGCAGGCCAGATGGCTCAGCAGATTAAAGCACCTGCTTAGGCAGATGCAGGGTCTGAGGTTTGATCCCCAGCATGCAGTGCTGGCCCCACCCTGGGGCCAACTGAAATGGCCATTAAGGCTGGTGGCAATGGCACATGCCTACAATCCCAGCACTTGGGAGGCTGAAAACAGGAGGATCACTCTGAGTCTGAGCTGTGTAGTGAGACCCTGTCGGCCCTGTACTAAATACATTTTAAAAAGTCTATCCAATATATTTATGGTTGCAATACATTTTTTCAACAGTTTCACATTTCTTTAAGCTATCATTTATTATTCTCTGAATTTGTAAATGTGTGTAGCTATTTATAACTATTTCTAATAGTACTAAAGTGATTTTAATTAGATGCAATTAGACGATTCTGCACCAATAGTTACAAAAATTCAAATGGCTAGCCAATGAAGTCACAACGAAACAGCAGACAGCAGTGCATTTCCAGTGAATATCAAGTTTAAAATTTCCTGAAAGAGTAGTAACATTTCATTGGCATACAGAGGTCTTTATACAGATATTTAACTATGGTG
This sequence comes from Myocastor coypus, assembly GCA_004027025.1. NCBI lineage: Eukaryota > Metazoa > Chordata > Mammalia > Rodentia > Myocastoridae > Myocastor > Myocastor coypus. The sequence continues at coordinate 27,295 of PVJA010020666.1, read as the reverse complement.
GGGTTGGTACACAATAAACCCATCACAAATTGAAAAGTTTCCAATTTGAACAAGTTAATACACCTAACATCACACTTCATGTTACTCTACTTTGTATGTGCTTAGAACAATTACATTTGGTAATAGTTGAGCAAAATAGTATTATAAAACACAAAGCCTATTTTATAATAAAGTGTCAAGTATCTCATATAATTCGTTTAATGTTATACACTTTGAACTAGAGTATGGGTTGTTTAGCTTTAAGGTAATTTGGCTGTAGGGCTGACTAGATCACCACCACTCTCCCACTGTTTGGAAAAATCTCATGGTAATAATTGCTAATAGGATAAAAGATCAAATTCAAAATTTGACGTATTATTTGTATTGAATTCATTGCACAGGATTATTTATTTATTGTATTAATTTTAATGAGAAATAAATAGCAGTGAGACAGTTTCAGAACAGGTTGGTAGGACAGCTACAATAATTAATACATTATGTAGTGTTGTCTTCCTAGTAGCTATTCAGAGTACAAGCTGCGACATGACATCTTGTATAAACAGTGTTATGCAAATCTTTCTTCTCATTGAACTAAGAGAAAGTAAATGTATATAAATAGTCCAACAGTCCATAATAGTAGCAGGTTATCAGTAAAACTCTCAATGCCAGAAGCTGTTGGCAAGACTTTTCAGCTCAGTATATTATTATGGCTTTACTTTTTTTTTTTTTCGGGTAGCGGGAAATGAACTCAGGATCCTGTGCTTGCCAGGCAAGTGCTTATTCTACTGAGCTATCTCCCAACTTATACCTTGTTAAATTTTTCTGCTGGATGGTTAAGACCAAGATAAAGCAAAACTTATATGACAAAAAATGTAAGTTTTGTATCTGACAAGTTCATTCAGATCCCCTCAGGATTTACCCTGAAACCATGTATGTTGAGGACCATTGATTTATACAGAACATTTTAGCTATTTGTAATGCTTTTGTAGATTTTGAGAGATTTTTTTTTTTAAGATGAAGAATGAATGACTTTAATTTTCTTTTATTATTGCTATATGATAGATAATAAAGGGGAGGGTAAAATGACAGTGAGGGAGGGAAGAGGAGTATTTAGCATCTCTCTTACCAAGCACAACCAGATTATTACTTTTGCACCAACAAAAGAAAATGAATGGAAGGAAGCATCTGATAAAGTTCGAGTTGCCAGGTGTCTCACCAATCAATTAGGAAAATTCCACAAAATGAATGAAACAGAGGGCTGGTGAGATGGCTCAGTGGACTAAGCACCTACTTTGGCAAGCTCAGGCACAAGGATTCCATCCCAGGTCCTGCATGATCCACCAGCCACACCCTCAGGGTACGCTGAGCCAGCTAATGAGTCTAGGCATGGTGGCGTGTGCCTGTAATCCCAGTACTGGGGAGGCACATGTTCCCTTTGGGGTCACAGGAGAATACCAGGCAAGCATTACTTGAATATCATACAGTGAAACTTGGAAAATGGTCCGTCATGGAGGTACCCTGAACAAAATCTTGCTGCTTTATTGATGTAAGGGACTGAGGAGATTGCGTTGGGAGGACCTCTGAGTGTAAGAGATAGGACAGGTGTATTCGTAGAGATACTCTAATAAAAAAATGCTGGAATATTACAAGAAAAGTGGTCTAACTTTGCAAGTAAAAGAGAGCTTGGAGCTGAGGTCCTTGAGATAGTAATGTACGAGCAAGTCAGTCCTGCAGTGTGCAGACTCCTGCATTCAAAGCTGTGATTCCCTCAGGCTGCAGAGAGCTGGCTGCGCCCCAAGCCTGCTGTGCGCAGGGCGCTTTCCCACATGGGGCCGGCCAGCTGAGGTCCCCGACCCTGCCTGTGGTAACAAGTGAAAGGCTTGACTTGGAGCCAGGCTGTTGGAAGTTGTGGCCATCAAATTAATGTGATATCCTGGGATTCATAATTGTATTTCGAGTTCCAAAGAAAAAACACAAATGAATTACAAATATTGCAGAGCAAATTATTTCACCCCTTCCAAATTAGAAAATGCAAGATTCAACTGAACATCAGACCAGCACCTAGGAGACCATTATTCTTAGTAATGGAGCCATGGGGATGTTAATGACATAGAAAATTATTGTTGCAGCTTCACACTGCAGCTGAAGGAATTGAGTAAAGCTGTCCTCAAAACATGTGGCATTCTGATACCATTCAAAAACAACCTTGAGGAAAATTTTCTAAGTAGTTACGGTGGTCCTAAGAATAGACAAGAAGGACCTGGAAAATGATCTGCATGATATTTTATTACTATGTGTTTGTCATGTATGATGTTTACATTCTATGCCCCGAGGGCACTCTAGTACACAGCATTTCTTAATTCCTTTTTAATGGCTTTTCTCCCTGCTCTCTCCATTCTCCCTCCATCTCTTGGTCACCTTCCTGTTTGAGGCATATCTATCTTCCCACTCGCTATTTACTATCTTTCATTTCTTTTTCTTTTTTTTTTTTTTTGATAATTTGAGTTTCTCATATGAGACAAGCTATGTAATATTTAAGCTTGTGTATCTGACACATTTCACTTAACATTATGGTCTCATAGGTGCATGTTTCCCTAGAAATTACTGAAGTTTATTACTCTGTATGGCAGAATGATATTCCATTGTGTATAAATACCACATTTTATTTATCCATTTGTTGATAGACATATAAGATAATTTCACATGTTAGCTGTTATGAACAGTGCTACTACATGCATTGATGGATCTGTTTCTACTGAGATCTCTGCGTCAGACCATGGGCTATTTAGTCATGGAACATTCCCCAAGTGACAATAGGGACAGAAAGAAGGTGACCATTGCGCTCATTTTATGGAGAGATTGTTTCCTAGACATATCACCTAATGCCTACATTTAGTAATGGAGTAAGGGTACGGAATAAGAGATCAACGTTGTTGCTTTCCATATCTTTGGGTTGAAATTACAAACTTTGAAGAATACAAAGCATCAGCCCAGGATGCTGCCTTGCTCCACTTCCTTTCCGGACCCTCAGAGAAACAGAGGCAGCAGATCTGACCTAGTGTCTGAGCACTAGGCATTAGTAGGGGAGACAGACAGACAGACAGACAGACAGACAGACAGATGGAGAGACTAGAAGTTGTAGACAGAAAGGTAAAGAATGGGAATCAACTGAAATATATTCTCAATGCTGGCAAAAGGGCAGCCACCACAGGATTTCCTCTCCGGGGTTCTTAGAGCACCAGATGTGGAGAGGATAAACTGGAATATTCAGAAAACATGTAACACCGTGGGAAGTGTGAGGAACCCTAAACAAATGCCTGGAAATGTCTAGAAAAGCCTTGCTGCTCGAGCAGTTAAAAGAAGAGCATTTTTTCATTAGGATAATTGAGTAGACACGCTGAAGTGGCAAGCAGCCGTGCAGTCATGCGTAATTCATAGAGTAAAAGCTTATTTGTAGTTCATATAAAGTTTGTGGAGCTTCTAAGCAGCTCTCAGAAACAACTGATCTCTCCAAAGGCATTCAGCAATTTAGGATAATAAAGTTTCTGCCATTCCCTAATTACTCTATATAGAGTTTGTAGTTTCTCCATTCTTTCCAGAAGACAAAAACAAAGCCAGAAATTCTCCCATCAGTGATTAAAGGGTTTGTCCTTGATCAACACAGGACTTCTATTAAAACCTCCACCGGTTTCAGTCATTGAGCATCATCTAAATGCAATGAGAAATGATAGGCAAATAATTAATATACTTAATGTCTAGTTCTAAGCTGGGAGCTGGAAATGGGACGTAATTTTTACTTGAGGTGGTAGAGCTTGGCAATACCAATAGGAAATACTTTCTTCACATTAAAAAGGATCAAGAAATCAAATAATAATCAATGTCAGAAAGGATGTGGGAGAAAAATGGATCTTTATACATTGTTGGTGGGGATATAATACAAATGCTATGGAATCAGAAGATTCTTCAAAAAACTAAAGCTAGAAATTCCATGTGCCTTAGCAGTTCTCTCCCTGTAGACATGTTCTGAAAAGAATTAACACATCACACTGGAATGATACTGCTTGCCCATCTGCTTACTCATTACAGAACAGTTTATTTTTAAAATGTTTAACTTTTCTTATTAGTACTTATCTGTCAACTGTCAAGTATATAGATCACATTCATCATAGAGAATGTGTACCCATACATCGTGTACCTTTTTGTTCCTGTTCTCCTCCTGTCCCTTCACATCTTCCCCTCTTCCCATTTGCAAAAGCAATGCTTCCATTTTTTTCTTCCATGCTATTTTGTTCCCCTATAGCTCCCTACTTTCCTTTCCCAATTGGACCACGTTTATATGTCTTCCCAGTGTGGATCCTCCAAGATACTCTTCATTTACCTTTTGGATTTCTCACCAATGGAATATTTTTTAAAAAAACAATATTTATTTTTAAAAGGAACCTTTAATTTTATTTTTTACACATTAGATAATATAGGTACATTTTAGATATATCTATGAATTGATTATCCCCCTTGTCTTAGGTACTTTTCACTTGTTGCTGAGACAAATACCCGACACTCAAAATGAAGGAAGGAAAGGTTTATTAAGCTCACAGTTTGTGGAGGTTTCAGTCCATATTCAGTTGGCCCAAACTGAGTGGAACAGGGCAGACAGCATCTAATTCATGGTGGCGGAACAGCAACAAAATGGTAGCAGAAGTAGCCAACCAAACAGGGCAGCAGAGTATCAGCTACAGCTCTAGTCTGTCTCTCTGTCGATCTTTATATCACATTCAGGCTCTCCACCTTAAGATATCCACCCTAGACTACACCCATAGTCTCAGCCTTACTCAGACCGATAATCTCATCAGTACCAAAACACATAATCCCAGGGATCACGGACCAAGTCTCAAACTCTAGAAGTCCCCGCCCCCTGACTCATGAGGCTTTGGAGGAACAACTAGACATAAACCATAACACCCCTGGGAATAAAAATCATAATCTTGCCCCTGACAGGCAGACATTGTGCCAATGAGCTACATTCTCAGCTCAGTAAAAATCAATCTTTAGAAGCAATGATATTTAAACTTGTGAGTCTGATTTATTTCACCTAGCATTATAATCTCAAGGTCCATCCAACTTCCAAAAATGACTCATTTATCTGTCTTTATTCTAGTGTAGTACTCCATTTTGCAAAAATATCACATTTTCTTTTTCCATTCATCTTTTGATGGTATTTCCAAAAGATTTAGCTACAGAAACATAGGTATGTATATACATTGTGTTGCATTGCATTTAACATAGGAAGGTACCTAGAAGTGAACACCCGGGTCAGATAGACCTTCTGGTTGTAGGTTTTTGAAGTACTTCCATAATGACTTCCACAGTGGTCATGTTAGTTAGCACTCTACCCAGCAACAGAAAAGGTTTCCTTTTCCTCGCAGCCTCAGCTTGACTCCTTGATGACCGCCATATTTTCTGGAGTGACAGGGAATCTCAAGGTTGTTTTAATTTGCTTTATTTGAATGACTAGTGCTGCTGAGCATTTTCTTCAGAAATTTATTTGCTGTTTGTAGTTCTTATCTGCAATGTATATAAATTTATGTCTGAAGCTAACAGCCCTGAGGAACTCTGGTAAAAATCTAAGATCCTGGATATGAACTTGTCTTCTCAGTAAATTTAAGAGTTTTTTAAAGATATTAAAATAAAAAGGGTTTGGGGGACATCCACTCGGGATCCCCCTCCCCCCTCCTGTCTCTGTCTTGGAGAGGAGTTTTCTTTCCCTCAATAAGAAAATAGCAGGAGCTAAGTCCCACAAGTGACACTTGACCACCAGTAAGCCTCATGGACACTGTCCATGTACACAACATACTAGAACTTTGTGATATATCCTATCCCCAAACTGTTAGAAGTTCTGGTCATATATTTTCTCTTTTTTTTTGTCTTTTTGAGACAGGGTCTTGCTATGCAGTTCAGGCTGGACTTGAGCTCACTTTTGTAGCCCAGGCTGGTCTCAAACTCGCACCAATCCTCCTGCGTCAGCCTCCTGAGTGCTGGGATTACAGGCATGTGCCACCATGCCCGGCCCTGGTCATATACTTTCCATTCCAGTATTTATGTTATGTTTTATTCTTAGTAATTCTTTACTATAATGGAAACTTTTTCTTAATTGATATCTTTGTATATATTTAACTATTCAAATACTATGAGAGTACTCTGAATTGATTACAGATTCATATATATGATACACAACATTCTGGTCTCTAAGTTGGAATCATGATTTAATTTGAATTTTGGAGTGTTGTTTTGAAATATTTAATTTAATTTTAATTGATATTTAATTAATTTTTGAATATTGTTTAATTATAGTTTTTGTTTTATGTTTCATACTGTATTTCTGACTTACAATCTACTTATAGGACATAGTGCATTATTTCTCCTAGTATTAGAAACTTTAAAAAATATACATATATATGCATACAGATGTATATATATGTACAGAACTCTATATATAGAGTTCATTGAGAGTAAAAGTTTGCAGTAATATTGTTTAAACAAGATACCAGGTTTGTACCTTTTCCTCTCAATAACTACTATAAACACAACAATATTCATGGTATTAATTATAACCATCCTACTAACTTGATTTGAGGTTTTTTGAATGTATATGGCTGTGTATGTGTGTAGTTTAGACTTAAAAAACATTTTAATAATCACTTTTGTACTTTTAAGGCAATGATAATGTTATACTCTAACTTTCAACCACTCTGAGTTTTCTTGGCTTTTATTTTTTTCCATTTATTTATTTATTTATTTATTTATTTATTTATTTATTGTCATTTTGAGACAGGGTCTCGCTATGCAGTTGAGGCTGGCCTTGAGCTCACTTTTGTAGCCCAGGCTGGTCTCGAACTTGCACCAATCCTCCTGCCTCAGCCTCCCAAGTGCTGGGATTACAGGCGTGTGCCACCACGCCCAGCTAATCAAATTTTTTTGTAATCTAGAAATAAAGTGGAAACCAGAAAGTTTTGAAAAAGATGGAGCTTATATGAGATTTAAAAGCAAAAAATTATTTCACAAATGAAAATTGTATCAGAAAGCATACAATGAGTAGAGAGATACAATGGAAAGAAGGAAAACATTTTAAATCAGAAAGCTCAGGTAATGAAGATATAGCATATATATTGTAGAGGTCACAACTGAATAGAAAGAAGAAAGATGAACATTTTCATTGCCAGACAATAGTAGTAAACTAGAGGACATCTTCCAAGTGCAGTGACCCCAAGATCCAAGGATCTCACTGGTAGTTTTGTGACTTCACAATGTAGAGACAGACTGAGGCGTCTGTTCCGCTTTACACGTGGAGCATAGAGTTCCACAGATCTGGAGAATAGTCGGCCCCTTCTCAGGAAGCCAGCCTGGAGTCCTCCATGGGCTGGCATGAGCGGCTGAGCCGTGAGGTCTGACAGCCGGGCACAGAGTGCACGTTTTCAGCTTAGGGCGACCATCTTGTACAAGTCAGAGAACATCTCCCTCAGCACTCTCAGCACCTACATGCCATACTTGGGGCCTCTCACCAGCACTTGGCCCTGAGCTGCAACCCTCCCTGCGCTCTCTCTCACTATTCTGAGACTGGGTCTTGCTGAGGTGTACAGGCCACGCTCAGACTCATAGTCCTCCTGCCTCAGCTTCCCAAGAACCTGGAGCTGCAGATGTGCACCACACAGACCGTCTTTTATGTTTTTGTTCAAACCAACTGCTGCACTGAGAAATGCTGAAGCAAAATACTAGCCCTTGAGGAGAAGTAAAAATCTTTTGTCTGTCTCAGCAGAGGAATCAGGGAAAGAAAATCTGATTGAAAGAAAATCTCGGACCTCTGCCCATGCTCAGGACAGGGAAGTGTGGGTCATGGGCTGCGTGGATTTGCTGAGCAGTAAGGTGGTGGCACATAAGGGGAATAAACATAGTTAGGTAAGCTCTGTGGGGACAGGAGGAACCTGTGGGGACAGCCAGAACCCACGGCCAGGGCAGGTGGAGTGCTACACCACATCTCAGTGGTCTGGGGCACAGCCCCACCTGCCTTGCTTTATAGGCATAACTGTGAACAGGGCCTTGATTTTTAATTTTAATTGACCAAGTATGATTCTGATTAAAATTATTGTTCAGGCTCTGACCTGGACCAGCAATGTAATACAAAGTCATATATATATTATACATACATACATATATATATATATATATTTATTTATTTATTTATTTATTTATTTATTTATTTTTTGTCTTTTTGAGACAGGGTCTCGCTATGCAGTTGAGGCTGGCCTTGAGCTCACTTTGTAGCCCAGGCTGGTCTTGAACTCGCACTGATCCTCCTGCCTCAGCCTCCCGAGTGCTGGGATTACAGGCGTGAGCCACCACGCCCGGCTTATCATATATATTTTAAGTTTATTCAAAATTAGAATAGAAAAGGAAAAGGAACTATGAAAAATTAATATTTTATTCTCCTATAACTTACATAGTAGTCAGAGACAAGCAATAAGAACCAATAAAAAAAAAAAAAAAAAGAACCAATAAAATAGAATAGTGCTCTGTAGTGAAAGTTACTGAAAACATAGACTGCTTATTTCTGAGCGATTCCTCTTAGTGTTTTCAGCCCGTGCTTGAGTGTGGGTAGCTGAAACCTTGGAAGAGGAGCTGTGGTGGGGGCAGCTGTAATGAGGTGTTCCCAGAATGAGGGTGTGCCTAGTGCTGTCCTGGCAGTAAGTGCAGGGCCCTGTCATTCCCTGAGTGACATCGAAGCCAGCTTGTGCTTTTGTTTTTTTGTTGTTGTTGTTTTGTTTTTTCTTATTAACAAAGGTTCTTGCTATGCAGTTCAGGCTGGCCTTGAGCTCACTTTGTAGCCCACACTGGTTTCAAACTTCGAGCAGTCCTCCTGCCTCAGCAGCCTGTGCTTTTGAGTAATTCCTGGTGTGTTCCTAAAATGTGACACAGGGCAGAGGCCTAAACACAGGTGGGCAGGGTAGCTGCAGGGCTTGGTTAGGAGGTGTTAGGAGGTCACGCAGCCACTAGATGCTGCTCCAGGGTGGTGTACAGTGAGGAAAGGGTGATGGTGGACAGTGAGGCACTCTTGTGGGTACTCTTTGGACAGGGCTGAGGGCGGATGCCCTGCCGTGTTCGGGCCGTGTTATGCACTTCCACTGTCCCGAGGACCACGTGCCTCTTTCCTCAAGGCCCACTGTGGTCCTCATACTGCCTCTGACCTATAGGAGCTGGATGGCCTCTTGGAAATCAACCGCATGACACACAAGCTGCTGAGCAGGTATCTGACCCTGGACAGCTTTGACGCCATGTTTCGGGAAGCCAACCACAATGTGTCAGCCCCCTACGGGAGAATCACCCTCCACGTCTTCTGGGAGCTCAACTATGACTTCCTGCCCAACTACTGCTACAATGGCTCCACTAACCGGTGAGCATGCCATGTGTACCTGCCTCAGTTTCTCAGGTCTGCGTCCCCTGGGCTTCTGCAGTCACTGTCTTCCCTTCTGTCCTTACCCATTACCTTTCACATCTAGGACATTTACACCCTCGCCATTTTTTCCTTTGTACATGCAGCCCCAGACTGGCCCTCAGGCAGGTGGCCTTGGCTTTTCAATTGGAGAATGGGATTGGGCCAGGGAGCCTGGGCAGGGCCATAGCTGCTGTCCAGGGCATTTGGCTGTGGCTCCAGCTTGAATCTGGGGATACACATTGGGAATGGCTCCTGGGACCAACTCAGCTGTGGTGGATGACACTGCCTGTTTCCACCTGCAAGTTTGTGTGTGCAGGGTGTGGCCTTGTACCCTCCTACCACCTTGCTGCTACAACAGACAGCTTTGAAGGGTTGATGGCAGCAAGAATGAACATGACTGGTGCACCACCTGTCCAGCTGAGGCAGAGCTCTGCATCAAGGCTAGTCCAGGACCCTGTCAGCACCTGCACATCTAGGCTCTGCTATAGAAACTACCCCAGGGAGGTGCTGGGTACACCTGGCTGAACACTCAGAGGTAGAGGTGCTGGGTATACCCAGTAAAGCCCCACCTAGAGGTAGAGGAGGTACTGAGTACACCTGCCTGAGCCCCACCCAGAGGTAGAGGTGCTAGGAGGACCTGTGTTTGCTACATAAGGATGCATGTGTGGTATAAGGGCCTTGAAAGCTCAAAGTTCTTTTGCTTTGCTATTGGCTCAGTCAGTACTGGCTTCAGGCCCACATAGAAGGGGGAGCAAACCAGCAGCTAAAGGGAGAAGTGCTGTCCGACAGCCTAGCTGTGGGTGACAGTGTTCATGCGGTGAAGTGGGTCTGGCTTGGGTGTATGCCCTTTGCCACTTAGCCCTCTGAGGTGAGGGCCAATCTTAAGACAAGCAGGCACAGAGCTGGCTCTGGAGTTGCCATGGCTCAGGAGGCTTTGGGGCCTGGCTGTGCACGGACACCACAAATCAAACTGGGACACAGGTTATCCCAGTTTCCCTTTCAGGTGCCTGTCCTGAAACGTACTAAGCTGTTACATAGTTGGAACTGAAAATTACTTTCATTATTCAAATAATGCTACATAACTGAATATCAAATTAAGAAATCATAGCTATGTAGAAGGGAGGCAGTTGAATCCCCAGAGGTTTCCCTTGTGAAAATGTCCTCTGGAGTTCTTAGTATGCAGCTGGCCTTCCATATCCACAGATTCAGCCAACCGTGGGTCAGAAGTATTCAGAGCAAATTACATCTGTGCCAGATACGCACACACTTGTCTTCACTTCCTAACTGGCATGATACAGTTTGCACATGCACAGTCACGTCGTGCTAGACCTGGGCAGCTCCTGGGGAGGACGGCCCCTGCAGAGGGTGTGCCTGCGCAGGTTCTGTGCAAACCCAGCACCATATAACGTGAGCAACCATTGCCCCCCAGGGGTTATGCATTTTGTTTCCTGCGACAGTGAAGTCACAGCTCTGCTGCCAGTCTCTGCATGTGTCACATCAGAAGAGATGTGCCATGTTGGCAAGGACGCAGCTCCTGTGTGCTCTCGGCAGATGCTCTGCAACCTGGCCTGTGTTCTCAGGAGCCTGCGTCTGCTTGTCATTGTGGCCTGGGGCTGGCAGGCAGGAGTCAGCGCTTGTCCTTTCTGACACTTTGGGAACATTCACTGCTCCAAGGGTGCTCAGCCTCAAGCTTTGGCCATCTTTCCCTTATAAATATAAAGCGCTTTTCCTGGCAGTGTGAGAGCTGGCACCAAGGGCCCCATGTCACAGGAAGCCTTGTAGTCATGTTCTGCGTGGCAGGATGCCACAGTGCAGCGTGCAGCACATCCTGTGATCCTCCTTAAAGCTGTGCTCCTGCACGTTCCTGCATGGGCTGCGTGTCTTGGTCCTGGGGACGTTTCTGACAGGTATGTGGGAGAAGCCTGCTAGCAGGCTTGCTGCCATGCCCACAAGGTACTGAACTGCACCTCAGCCATGCTGTTCCATGTCTGCACCTGCAGACTGCGGCCGCCAGGGGCCTGCCAGGCACTGAGTTCCCCCACCTTGCCGGAGCCTCAGGCAGCCTCCACTGTGACCCCAGTGTGCTCACACAGGGGAGCCGTCAGCATGCAGTGATGGCTCCTGATGACCTGGCTAGGCTGTCATGGGCCACCTTGTTACCAGCACCCTGGCCTACCTTGGGGGCTCCACTGGCATAGTGTGGACGCTGCTCACACATCCTCTCCTAACATCATTGTCTGGAAAGGGCCTCTGGAAACTGAAGTTTCCATCTCCGTGCTATGGTTGGCAGCTGGGAAGACATACAGAGCCAGGTGCCCAACAGAGGAATTCCAGGTCTCTAGGCCTCCAGGCCTCCTGGGACAAGATGGGACATTGTCACTGTGTGTGCCCTGATTTCCATTAGCATGTGATGGTCTGCTAACAGATTGCAACTTCCTGAGAAATGCAGCAGAACTTAGCCCTGCACCAGTGGGAGGGGCCCCCAGAGGCTGTGTCCTGAGGGCTGCAAGGAGTCCCAGAATGTCCCTGCTTCCCACTGTTGGGGCACCAGTTTTCTTTTGACCTGAGACTTGAAAGAAACTGTGCTTGGTAGTGTTAGCACCTATGGGTGAATCAGGTGTCACTCTAGTGACTGAACACCACTGAGGTTTTATTTTATTTTTTTGAGACAAAATCTCATTGTGTATTCGATTGCCCTTAAATTTACTATGTAGCCCATGCTCACCTCAAACTCATGATCATTCTGTCCCAGCCTCCCAAGTGCTAGGATTGCAGGTGCACACCACCATGCCCAGGTCTTTTTTTTTTTTTTTTTTAGTATGTTTACAGAACATAATGAATACATATGTTGTGAGTAAATACATGAATATATTTTAACCCTTTTTATCTCCTTTTAACCCTCTCCCCCTTTCCTATTACCTAGCTGTTTTTTTATTGTGAACAGCAGTGAGTCCCTAATTTCTTTATCCCCCTACAGATACCTGTTGGCTCTCAAATATGTATGTCACACTTTTATCTGTGCACATTAGTAGACATCAGGGGTGCCAACTCAGGCTGTCATCACTCGGTGACAAGTTTTACGTTTTTGAAACTCAGCTGAACCTCTCCTGCTTGGCATGCTTCTGAGCTTCCAGTGCCTGCCAGCCTTGACATTTTGGCTTAAACATATATATCACTCAATTTAAAACACTTCCAGTCTGTGACTAGGATGCAATTAAAAAAAAAAAATTGGTACAGGGTCTTGTATGCAACTCAGACTCGTAGTGATCTGTCTGCCGTAGCGTCCCCAGTTCTGGAATTACAGGCATGCAACACCAGGCCTGGTTTTGGTGGCCAGCATGGTGCACTTGCAGGTTCTGGAGTTGGCACAGCATGTGGTAACCAGGTCCGTGTGCTTGCCGGGCAGGTGCTTAGACTGCCAAGCTATCTCTCCAGCCCAAGAGGCAATTTTTTAATCAAGTTGGGTCATAACCACAACATTGACTTCCATAGCTGTAGGAAGGGTGACAGGAATGGCACTACTGTCACAGGTGCCTATGTCCATCACCCAGATGTCTGACAGCCAGTAAGGCAGCTGCCACCTGCCTGGAACTATGTGGGGCCTGAGCCAGCTCTGCTGGTGGCTCAGCCTCTCCCGAGCTGGAGCCTGCCATCTGTGGGCTCCAGGGCTTTTTTGCTCTGGCTCCTGAACCATGGACAGTTGGATGGTTTCTGTGATTCAGAGTGTGTGTTATATCCATATGATGGTTCCTGGTGTGCGACAGTTGAGGACTGTCAGTTAGCTAGGAGGAAGATTTAACAATGGGCAGTGGGAAGGTCCTGAATTTGAAAAGCCTCCATTAAAGTCTGTTCCTTTTTTCCCTTTCCCTTTCCTGCTTAGTTTTGTTCGGACAGTATTGCCGTTTTCTCAGGAATTTCAGAGAGATAAACAACCCAATGCACAGCCCCAATATTTACATGGATCCAAGGTAGGTTTTTTTTTTTTTTTTGTGTGTGTGTGTGTGTGTACATTCACTTATATTATCATAAGCATATTTTGAAATTTAATTTTTAAGATTCTGGGCATTTTCTACTGTTGCCTATGCAGGTCTCAAGTGTCCCTTGCCTCGGCCTCCTCAGTAGCCAGCACTGCAGATACATCTTATGCTGGCCTGACATTTACTTCAGATTGGTTCAGTTACAATGACTTCCATGTAGCATGTTTTGCTAAAAGTAGTTTTTCTTTCTGAAACATGGCAGTGATTTAAAATAGAAACTTGTAGAGTGACTTCTGCCTGCATCCCACTCTGAGGAGCTGACGTGAAAGGTCTGCTTGAGCCTTACAGTTAAGAGGCCAGTGAGAGGCTGCCTCAAAACAGGGAAGAGAAGGCCGGAGGTGGCAGTGCACGCCTGTAATCCCAGCACTCAGGAGGCTGAGGCAGGAGGATCCCTGTGAGTTCAACGCCAGCCTGGGCTGCAGAGTGAGCTCAAGGCCAGCCTAAACTACATAGTGAGCCCCTGTTTCAAAAAGACAAAAACAGGAAAAGAACAAAAACGGGGCAGGGGGGAGAAAGGAAGGGGAGAGATGTCTCACAAGAGCATCCTGATAGCATCTGTGGACCCTGGACCTAGTGTACATGTTGGCGCATGTCTAGTCTCGTTCCTGCCTTTAGAATGAGGCTGTCTGGAGGCTTCAAGGTTTAAAAACATTGAGCTGAGAAAGTGCATGGCAGAGTCCCAGCAGCATGGTGAGACAGGCCCAGCAGCCAGTGTAGTGTGGAAGACGTGGAGGGTGGCCCTGACCTCACTCTGCCAACAGCCTCTAACCCTGAGTGGACTGTCCCGCGCCATGCCTGATGAATCTCCACAGAGGCCCAGGGGTGCTACACAGGGTTAGTGCTCATAGATTCATCCAAGCAGGGCTCAGGTTAGGGAGAAATTGTGTGAACTATACTCACAGTTATGTTTGCTTATCCCAAGACCCTAAACAACGCATTTAAGGTGTTAGGCTCGAGGGGGACTGGGAGGGCATGTGGCAGGGGTGTGCAAACACTGCACTCTACAGAAGCAGCTGCACTGTAGCACTAAGAAATGCTGCAATGCACAGGCGTAGACAAGGCCTCCAGATACGGGGGTAGCCATATTCAGAGCACGCCTGGGATCTAGTTGAGGAAAAATAAACATTGCACAGCCGTACTTTCTCTGCCTCAGTAAGGCTGTCCTCAGCCCACAGATGAAGACTAGGAACTACAGGACCCCCATTGCTTGTGAATTTGACAGTAGTCTGGTGGGGTGGGGACCCTTGCTACAGCTGTCAGGGCTCCGCCTGGATGTCCAGAGTGCTCCCTAGGTGGCTCTTGATGCTCTACTCCACCATCAACCCTGAGTTCAGCCTGCTGCCTGAGCCAGGCGTTGCCTCTGAGAAGAGTCCTCTGGGTTTGGCTTTGTCTGCAGGAAAGCCAAGAGTGGCCTTGGGCAGCTGGGTCAGCGCTGGGTAACTTTCTCATGTGGAACACAGGCTCGTAATTCCACCAAGGATTTTTGTGTGGTTTTGTGGTGTGTTTTGAGCATTGAACCCACTGTGCACAGACACCTTACTAGGCAGCTGTCAGGGCCAAGGGCCAGTCTGTGGTTCTCTAGTCTCGTGGCTCGGGGCTGCTCATCATGGCAGGATCACAGGTTCTTGTGCTGGCAGACGTGGTCATCTAAGGTCCACTGACACTCAGGCCCTACTTGCGGTCCCACAGCCACCCACACATCTGGTGATGTACCAGGATTCTCTGGACTCAGTCGTTGGTGGTCACAGTTACACTTTATTAGAGCCCAAAGACTGAGCGGAGTCCCATGGGGTAAAGAGGCACCAGGCTCAGGCCCCTGTGGGCCTCCCTAGAGTCACACCTGTGCTCAGCACTCTACCCAAGGAGCTGTAACTCTGACAGGGCACAGAAGGCAGAAAGAATGAGACGACATGGACAGGGATGCAGGGAGAAGGCGGGGTAAGAAGAATTAGGATGTGTCCTGCATGCATACGACTCCTCCAATGAATATGCAGGAAGGTTTTGCCTTAGGAAGGCAGTTATGTTCCAGGAAAATGGCTCTAAGTTGGATTCTTCTGTAAATGATAAAGTGCATCTTCCACAGAGTTCACAACTCAGATGTTCCTAAACTGAGGACTTAGTGCACACATTCAAATAAAAGAAAGAAGAAAATGGGCTTGGGCCCTAACATTTCAGGAGTTATGCATAAATATACTAAATGTAAACAGTCAGAGCCTAGTGTTGTGGTACTATGGGTAATCCCAGCACTTTGGGAGACAGGTGGATCGTAGGTTAGACACCAGAAGGAATGGCTCATTAAGACCTTGTCTCAAATTTAAAAAGGGCTGGTATTCACTCAGTGTGAAGTTTGATTCTACTTTTGTGATCCATTGGGTCTAAATATGGTTATATGGTTCAAGAAATTAAGTTCCTGTTAATGGTCCAGGTGGGCAAAAAGTAACATTGGGAAGACAACACAAGCATTCATCATAAAGCGAGGGGGTGTGTTACTACCATGGATACTAGTGACTACTAATGAGTCAAACCCCCAAGAAAACAGCAATTCCAGATGTTTTACAGCAAACCAAAAGGCTTTTACACTGGGCACGAAAGCTGAAAGACACAGGATGGAGGAACATCTCTACCCAAGGGCCCCTAATTGACCAAGCAAACACAGAATCAGCAACAGCAGAGTGCATCTGGGCTGCCAGGTCCACTGATGGGATCGGGCAACCCACACTCTGCACCACAACACAACACAGTTCTTCCAAAGGGCCAGAGACATTCACCAAAACAGACCATGTCCTGACCCATAGGGGACTTTAGCAAAAAGGGAAGAATTGAAATTGTACAGTGTGTTCCCTAAACACCATTAACTCAAACTAGAAATCATTTAACAAAAGATTTTTAAAAATTCCCCAAACATTTGAAGATTAGCACACTTCTCCATAACCAGGGGTCAAAGAGGCAGTCTCAAGGGAAATTAGAAAGTACAGTCACTGAATGAAAACACAAAAAGCAATGTCTAGACTCAA
Source organism: Myocastor coypus (assembly GCA_004027025.1). Lineage (NCBI taxonomy): Eukaryota > Metazoa > Chordata > Mammalia > Rodentia > Myocastoridae > Myocastor > Myocastor coypus. The sequence continues at coordinate 10,781 of PVJA010020666.1, read as the reverse complement.
GAAGCATGGAGAGGGACAGCAGCGTGAATGTGACTGTGGGGTGTCCAAGTGCTCTACTGTGCCTTGTCTGTGCCCCAATGGAGCTCAGAGGTCCCCTCCCATGCTCTCCCAGCCCCTTCACTGCCAGCCTTCTCCAGGTTCTGCTGCCCCATCAGGATCTGTTTGAGCAATTTTGCTTTTCCCTACAAGTTGGAGACCTCTGTCCTGTAAGGGCTGGATGTTTGATAGTCAGCAGCTCTCCTTATCTGAGAGTGTTGAGTGCATCCTCCTGCTCTCATGTGCATGCACATGGGGATTGGATCTTGTTTAAAACTCTGGCCCTTGCTCCCCAGGCTTTGAACCTGGCCTATTCTAGCATCTATGGCAGCTACCGGAACTTCGTGGGGCCACCACACTTTCAAGTCATCTGCCGGCTGCTTGGCTACCAGGGCATCGCTGTGGTGATGGAAGAGCTGCTGAAAGTTGTCAAGAGCCTGGTGAGTTTCCCTGAAGTAGCTTCCATTCCTGGCCAAAACCACCAGGGCTCCTCTCTGAACTGAATCTCCAGCAGGTGAATGATTCCATTTAGTTTTAAATACTTCTAATACAAAAACCTGAGTGGATCCAGGTTATTTTAACTGACTCACAGAGACATTTTTTTTTATTACTAAAATATTGCCTTCCTTAAAAGAGCGTATTACTCTTACCACCAAGTACAGATTTTTGTTTCTCCCATAGTTCAGCCACTATTCAAGAAAAAGCTTGAGGGATTGGGCACATAGTTTAGTGGATTAGTGCCTGGGACTGGATCCCAGTCATTCAGTGCTGGCTGCGCCCCCAAGGTGCACTGAGCTGGCAACTGAAACTTGTGCATAGTGGTGCAAGCCTGAAATCTTAGTGCTTGGGAGGCTGAAAACAGGAGGATCACTCCAAGTCCATCCTGTATAGTGAGACCCTGTAGAGACAACTAAATACAAGAAAAAGCTGAAACTGTGGCCATCTGCATGGCATGGTAATCAAGGAAATGAGATGGCTTTGTATTTAAAGGAAGGCACAGGCTAAGAGAATTGCAGGAAATTAAATCTACAACTGCACAGGTCAGGATTAAAATTTACTTAGAACCTAGCAGAGTTTGGTCATTGATCGTAAGACCTATCAGGCTCCACCAGGACCCCAGCTGGAAATTCTTAGCCTCCTATGTGGCAGGTCTGAGGATGTTGAGCTTCCTGGCCTGGGCTGAACTCAAGTGACACAAGCCAGCCTTGAAGCTATGCCAGACCCAGCAGAAGAGCCCGGCACTGCCCACTGTCCTGCAAGGGCTACAGGGTTCTTAGTGCTGATGGTGTATCTGTAGAGGTGCTCAACAGCCCTGGCTCTTGGCTCTCTTTGGCACCCTAGGGGCCCTGTAGCTCAGGGGCACTGTGATTTACTGTGGGACTGTGTCCAGCTCCAGCCACTGTGGGCAGATACCTGGTCATGGCTCCTTCCCAGTGGAATTTCACTCCCTGCCAGAGCAGCCCTACAGACTGTTGTCCCTGCATTCTGCACACAGACACCTGTTCACAGTGGTGCTGTGGCCAACACAGCGTTTGCTTCCCTAGCTCCAGGGCACTATCCTGCAGTACGTGAAGACGCTGATGGAGGTGATGCCCAAGATCTGCCGTCTGCCCCGGCACGAGTATGGCTCCCCTGGTGAGTTGGAGTCCTGGGCCTAAAACTCATGGTGGTATCTGTGAGGGAAGGAAACGTCAGCCCTTAGCCACAATAGAGGAAAGAAAACTGGATGTTACTGGTGGGAGGAGATACAGAGTCTAAAGCAGAGCTTACCTAACAATACCACCCTCCCACCCAGAAGCACGCAATGGGCAAGATGGCCCTGTTGTAGGTTAAGGAAGCAGGAAAGGCATGTCAGCCAGCAAGGGTTAGGTGTGGAGGATGTCTAAGCTCTGAAGGCTGAGTCCCCTACATACCCTTGCCAAAGAGTGCAGGCAGCTTGACTACAACTCTTGCCACCCTGTGGGACTTAGATGCCACTAACCCTTGAGATATCCCATCCTGTCTGTAAGATAGGGGAGTGTGTGTGTGTCCCTCAGCCCCAACCTGTCCTGCATGCAGGATAAAGGTCTCAAGTAATTGTGTCCTTTAGGGCCACCTTGTGGAAATGCTTCTGTTGGGCTATCTAAATAAGCAGCTTTAATGGTTTTGAAAAGTATTGTTTTATGATAAAACTGAGCCGGAGGAACCTTCGTCAGTTAGGGTTGGTTTTTCTTATGTGACTGTTTCCTTTTGCAAGTGGCACAGCTGCAAACCAACCTTGTCTTCGGTCACTGGAGCCTATGTGCGGGTCACTTATGGGAGACTGACCTTGTGGGCTGCCTGCTGGTCCAGCCCACGTGGACACAGCTGTCATTGTTTGTCTGAAGGCATGATGAGGGGACTGATTTGCCACCGTAAATGAAACTGTATTGTGGCCAGCCCTTGCTTAGGAGAATCCAGCCTCAGTGTGCTGCAAAACAGGTGAACAACATCGGGTAATAAAATGACAAGGCAGGAGCTTCAAACATGGAAGAGGAGCCATTCAGGTGTGAGGTGTTGATGTGCAGTGAGATAGCTGTGCTGGCGGCCCAGCACTTGAGCATGCTGAGGAAGGGGCTGTCCCAAGCACATGGGCAGCTGGGTCCATGAGATACCTCCAGCACGGCCTGGGCATGAGTACTTCCATCCGCCGTTGTGAGTTTTGGGAGGACATTATTTAATTTCCACGTGTTTATGGAGTTTTTGTGTTTTGTCAGTAATTTCCAACTTCAGTATGTTCTATGAGCTAATATATAATCTATTTTATTCTATTTTTTTATGTATCTGGTAGAGGGTCTCACTGTACAGCTCGGCCTCATAGTGATCCTATTTCAGCTGCCCCAGTGCTGGAATTACAGGCATGTACCATGATGCCTGGTTTTCATGACTGGCTTGACATGCTGAGGGAGGGGCCAGCACAGCTTGTGATACTGGGGATTGAACCCTAGTCCTTACACTTGCCTAGGCAGGCAGTTAGACCTCTGAGCTATCTCCATGGCCTATATGGTCTATTTTAGAGAATATCCCTTGTGCAGTTGACAAGAATGTGTATTGTGATTTTACAAGGTACAAGAGTCCATTTCTTCGTAAGCTTGGTTCAGTTCTCTTCTTTGCTGTTCTTTTGCCTACTTGATCTCTTTGTGACAGCAGGGTGTTGAAGTCTTCCATTACAATTGTGTTATTGCTTGATTTCTCATATGTTAAACTTCACCTTATACAGTTGGGTGCCACTATGTTTGGTGCATATTTATTATCTCTTCCTCTTAAAGTTTTCCCCTAACAAGTATGTAGTGACCTTCTTTATCTCTTTGGATCATTTTGGTTTGTAGTTCACATTATCTGCAAACAGCTTCCCCTGCTTTTTTTCTGGGTTCCTGTCACATGGAGTATTGCTTTCCATCTTTTGACTTTCAGTCTATGAATTTCCTTTTGAGTTAAATGTATGCAGCATATTGTTGGATTTTGTTTCTTGATCCACTCTGCCTATCTCATTCTGTAGACTGGAGAATTGAGACCATTTACACTAATGGTTATATGTATCAGCTTAATGTTGTCATGTTATTTTCTTGCTGTTGGTTACCTACTTTTCCTTTTTGTTTAATTGCTTGCTGTGCTTGGTGTTTTCTTCTATTGTTGTTCTTGAAAATGCAGTCATTTCTACTCTTTCTACATATCTTTCAGTACTCTTTGTATGGTTGGTTTGGTGATCATGGTTTTTTTTGGTTTTGTTTTTGGTCTTTTTGAGACAGGGTCTTGCTATGCAATTCAAGCTGTCCTTGAGCTCACCTTTGTAGCCCAGGCTGGTCTTAAAATTGCACCAGTCTTCCTGTCAAGTGCTGGGATTACAGGTGTGCACCACCACACCTGGCCTTTGTGAAACTATCTTATTTCTCCATGTTATAGTTTATGTCTAGTTGTCCCCCCAAAGCCTCATGGAGTCATTGGGCGGGGACTTCTAGAGTTTGAGACTTGATCCATGATCCCTGGGATTATAGGTTTTAGTACTGATGGGATTATGGGTGGAAGTACTTCTGGGATTATGGGTGTAGCCTAGGGTGGGAACTAAGGTGGAGAGCCTGAATGTAATATAAAGAGAGACAGAGAGACAGACTGGAGCTCTAGCTGTTGTTGCTCTCTGCTGCCCTGTTTGGGTGGCTACTTCTGCCACCATTTTGTTGCTGTTCCCCGCCATGAACTGGATGCTCTATGCTCTGTTCCACTCAGCCTTGGGCCAGCCAAATATGGACTGAAACCTCCAAAAACTGTGAGCTAAATAAACCTTTCCTTTCTTCATCTTGAGTGTCTGGTATTTGTCCCAGCAACGAGTAAAAAGTAACTAAGACACTCCATTAATTTTTTGCAGGTTACAGCCACCTGGGTTGGAAGTTTTCTTTCAGGATCTGAAGTACTTACTCCAAGCTCTTATTGACTTGATGGTCTGTTGAGAAAAATGTTGTGATTCTGATTGAGCTTTCCTTCATTGGTGCCGTTTCTTTTCTCTTAAGTTTTTTTTTTTTTTTTTTTAAGAATTTTTTATTTTATTTATTTTTTCTTGTTTCAGAACCTTTATTTGTTTATTCATTCATTTTTATGGCTGGCTCAGCCCACCCCGAGGGCAGGGCTGGCACGCAGCATGTGGTGCCGGGGATCGAACCGCGGTCCCTGAAGCCGCCCAAGCTTTCCCAAGCAGGCACTTTAGACCACTGGGCCATCCCGCCGGGCCCCTCTCTTAAGTTTTTAATATCCTGTTCTTCTGCTGAGTTTCTGGGATCTTCATTATTGTGTGTCTAGATGTAGATTTATTTTGGTTATAGCTCTAATTGAAGTTCTGTATGCCTCACTTAACTATGTCATATTCTTTTCCCATGCTTGGGAAATTTTCTGCTGCTAGTTCTCTCAGCAATCTTATGTGTTGACATTTGCATTGACTCGTGCTTTTTCATTGGCATACTAGATTTTTTTGCATTATCTTGCAGCTGTTATTTCCTGCTTCCTATTTTTAAGATATCTTTCCTTCTGTGATCACTAGTTGCAACAGTCTTCAAGGTGTGAAAATCCATTTTTAGTTTCATTCAACTGGTTCGCCAGCTTTCAATGGAATTGTTAATTCATGCATTCTTTCTTGTATTATTCATTTAATGTTTCCATCATTTTTCTGTGCTCTATTTTTTTCAGCCTCTGTCTTGAGGTGTGTTGAGCAACTTTTAACCTTTGATGGGACTGGAGTTTGAACTCACAACCTTGCACTTGTACCACAGAGCTATCTCCTGAGCCTCGTTGAGCAACTTTTTCACCACTGTTGTCATCTCTCTTTTTTTGAGAGATTTTTGTGAACTTTTTTTTTTTTTTTTTTTTGGTGGTATCAGGGATTGAACTCAGGACGTGTTATATAGCCTGATGGACTTTTTTCTTTACTTCAGTTGCCATTATTTGAGAAATTTTAGGTACATGACTTCCAAGTTCTTGTATGTCCATGTCTCCTAGACATATTCTGGATGAGCTGGAGGTCTGAACTTGGATGTTTTCACCTTGACATTTTGAAATCTCTCAAACTTTCTCAGGCTCAGCTTCAACTTTGTTCTCCAGGCTAATTTGGGCCTCTGAAGTCTTTTGTTTACACATGTATTTTGGATCAGCCTATTGGCTTTTGCCCTGGTTTGTCCTAAATATACAGGAGTACTGGATTTCTGTTGGTCTTCATGCTGCATTTATGCATGTGTTGCATTACCCAGCAATTGTTCACCCCCTGCTGTGTTTTGGAACCTAAGAGGGTGCAGCTTTTTCCAACTGTGATGTTAGCCAGAGTTTGGTATCCACCCTTGAACAGATAAAATGTTTGCTTCAGTTCCTGTAAAGTGTAATGCATGTCAGAGACCTGTCTGCCTCTGTTGAAGCTGGTGGTATTGCTGTTCTGCTCTATTCTTACATTGCGCTATTGTCATAACCTTCTCTGAAGAGATGAGGTTGCAGAGAAGATGGTATCCTGTCATCATGGGATGATATTCTGGATGTGCTGTCCCCATCATCAGCACATCTAGCTGCCAAGTACCAGGTTGCCAGGTCACTGCCCCTCCAGCCTCCACAGCTCTGTGGCTTTTGCCCCCACAGGCATCCTGGAGTTCTTCCACCACCAGCTGAAGGACATTGTGGAATATGCAGAGCTGAAGACTGTGTGCTTCCAGAACCTGCGAGAGGTGGGCAATGCGGTGCTTTTCTGCTTGCTGATTGAGCAGAGCCTGGTGAGTGCCTGGTGTCACTTCCCTTGTCATATCAGGACAGCTCACACCAGGGCCCAGAAAGCATCTTTCTGGGAGATTTTAGTGGAGACATCAGAAGCCATTTTCTTCTCATGGCTCCTTACTTGAAATTTGTTCCCTGTATTTGAGAACCAAGAATGTAAAGTTCATTGTGTCAGGGTTTTTCTTCACCTATTCAGGAAGATTGCTGCTATGTTATTGGTTAAGATATGTTTTCAAGACAGGTGCCCTGTGTCCAGAGTGTACTATAGGGTGTAGCAACAAGATGCCACACTGCTTGGGGCTAAGCTCTGGACTTGCTACTTAAACATAATGATATGTTGTTGGCTTACACTTCAGGAGCCAAGGTCAGGTGTGAAAACATCTGGGAACTGAGTTTCCATAAGGAATGCATCTTTGGACTGGACCCCCTTTCTTCCTATACCCCTAGATAGATCTTCTCACGTGGTAGGCAGGGGGAACTACAGCAGTAGCCACCTGCTCACCAGGGACCCTAAGCTCCCACCCTCCCATTGACAGCGTATTTCCAGTACCCCTTCCTGTTAAGAGACAACTTGGTGTTTTTTCACATTAAATGGCCAGAGCATCCCTTGTCTTCAGCAGGGGGTCCTCAGCACTTCCTAATGTGGCTTTCTTTTCTCTGCTATAGTCTTTAGAAGAGGTGTGTGACCTATTGCACGCGGCCCCCTTCCAGAATATCTTGCCACGAGTCCACGTAAAAGGTCAGCCTCTATCTCCACCCTACAGTCTAGGAAGCACTCCATACAGTGTTGCTTGTCCTAGGTGACTTCAAATGCCTGTTCAATCACAGCTTGGGACAAGTGGAGGGCTGTGGGATTTAACTAGCTAAATGACAAGTAGATATGGTGAAATGCTCCTGCTGAAGTGACATCCAAGATTTGCTTCCCAATGGCAAGGGAGTGAGTAGGGGCAGCTGAATGTGTAGTAAACATTGGGCCATGAGTTAACTGTTGTCTCAGCACACGAATGCTAAAAAGCCTCACAGTACTTCTCTGGTATAGCTCAGATCTGAACATTCAAGAAAATCAGTTCTGTTGGGCTTTGTTATTTATTGTAAGGAGTTATACCAGTCTCACGTGAACGTATGTATAGCCCAAGTGGAAACATTACATTAAGCAAATCTGTCAGTTTGAATTAAAAGATTAAAGGCATTATCTTTGCAAAACTTCCTTCTAAAGAGAATCTATATCCATGTTAATCTTTTCAGCACAAATTTCAATTATTTCTTCTTATAAAAAGTAAATAAAATACCTTTTCCTCTGCAGAGGGTGAGAGGCTTGATGCCAAAATGAAAAGGCTGGAATCAAAGTATGCCCCGCTGCATCTCGTCCCGTTGATTGAGAGACTGGGAACCCCACAGGTAGGCATGCCCACAATGGGGGCAGGGGACTGGGGCAGTCAGGATCTTAGGATCCAGTAGGCAGCTGCCCCCAGCTTGAGGGGAATGTATTAGAGACCATGCTCCAGAGTGTGAGCTCTGAGCTCCTCATAACAAGATGGCTCAGCAGTCTAAAGCACCTGCTTAGGCAACCACAGGATCCACAGTTCAATCCCCAGCACCACATGTTGCACCAACCCCCACCCCCAGGGCAGGCTGAGCCGGCCATAATAATAATAATAGTAATATAATAATAATAATAATAAAAGAGCCAAGGCTACTCTTAGAGAAGACATGGTATGAAGGCGGGTTCTATGATTCCCTGCCTGCTTACACTACATCCCTGTCCTTTGACTGCCACCCACTTGCCATGCCAACCTGGGTGTTACAGAGTATATAGCAGCATTGCTGTCATGTGCCACTAGACCCAGCCACACTGAAGACCAAAGCACATTGCCAGATGTGCTCAGAGGCAAAGTCACTAGTGGTTCACAATAGCTATTGATTCCTTGGCCGACTGAACCTTGGCTACTCTTATAGGATACGTAATTGCTTGAAGCTCATTGGGCTGCTGCTTGCTGCCGCACATCCCCTGCTGCTAAGTGTTTCTGACAGTCGTAAACACCACCATGCCTCATTGTGCTTTCTGCAGCAAATCGCAATTGCAAGGGAGGGGGACTTGCTGACCAAGGAGCGCCTCTGCTGTGGCTTGTCTATGTTTGAGGTCATCTTGGCACGGATCCGGACCTTTCTGGATGACCCCATCTGGCGTGGGCCTCTCCCTAGCAATGGGGTCATGCATGTGGATGAGTGTGTGGAGTTCCACAGGCTGTGGAGTGCCATGCAGTTCGTGTACTGCATTCCTGTGGGGACACATGAGTTCACAGTGGAGTAAGTATGCTGCACAGTCCTCTGGAGAGGGCAGTTCCCAGGGGCATGGAGACAGATGTAGGGAGAGGTTTCCTGGGAAAGGGATCAGACATATGCCATTGCTACTTTAGCACCACAGAAGGGAGGACTCAGGACTAGCACCCAGGCAGACTCTGGAGATCAAGGTTGAAAAACTGTATCCAAACTGAGAAACCACAGCTATGTGGGACCCTGCTTCTAGCTGTGGACAGCAGTTGAGTGGCATCTGGAGAAACTTCAGGACAACTTTCCTGAGAGTCCATCTGTCCTCTTGACACTCGGTGCTTTTACTCACAGGCAGTGTTTTGGCGATGGGCTGCACTGGGCCGGCTGCATGATCATTGTGCTACTGGGGCAGCAGCGGCGCTTCGCAGTGCTGGACTTCTGCTACCATCTCCTCAAGGTCCAAAAGCATGACGGCAAGGATGAAATTATCAAAAATGTGGTATGTAGACAGATCTTCCCAACACTTCTTTTCCTGAGTAAAGGGTTTTTGGGGAACGGTTTTCATTCTAGTATTAAGGCTTTGCTAACTGAACCATCCTTTCCATTCCTAACTGAACCTAACTATAACTGGGAAGCACAAGTTTGGCAGATTTTAAAACTATAAGCACCCATACTCTTTCTCAGAGTGCTGAAACTGACTTACCTTGTCTGCAGGGTCTGTGCTCATATTAGTGGTATACTCTTCCAGTCTTCTCTGTACAACTTGGGATGTGCTGTCTGTCATTTTATAGGTTCCTTATAGTTGAACTATAGAAAGTATTGCTTGTTGTAGTTTGGAGTGACCTGTATAAATCGTGTAACCTTCTACTTCTGTTTTTTGGGACAGGTTAGCCCTTCTTAGGGTCCTACAACCTGCTGTGCTAGCTCTTTTGTGACCGTGGCATCAGTGCAGGCTCTGTGGCATACATGCACTGTTTCAATCACCGTCAGTTTCACACCATCTAGGTCAGCTTGGCTCCCTGATCCTCTCTGTTCATCTTCACAAAGCCAGTCAGCATGCAGTGGTGTTGCATCTGCCCTAGAGACACAGGGATGAACCTGCTCTCCCTTTTAGAGGCAGGTGGCTGGGTTCACATCCTTGGACTTGGAGAACCAAGTCCCCGTCTCCTGCTGACTGCTGCCCCACTTGCTTTTCACATAGCTCCTCCCAGCCATTGCATGCGAGGCCATCTTACCCTTCTGGCATTCTGTGTTATCAGGGCCTTTCTGCCTCCAGCTAGAAAACGTCCCCACTCAAGCTGTAGTTGGGTACACTGTCCTGAAGGCATTATCTGCTGTCTTGAGGTTGACAACCTTAGCATTTCTGCCTACCAAGCCTATTCTGAGACAGAACTACAGGTGCCAGGAACTGATGTGGGCACCTAATGGCTGCAGTGTCTGCTGCATCAGGCTCTTGGCTCTTGCTGCTGCTTTGTTCTTGCTGCATGTCTGCAGGTAGCTCACTGCAGCTGTATCTCACCTGCTGAGTTTATACTCTAGAAGTCAGGTGTTCATGTTTTTCAGTTTCTTCCAATCTTGACTATAACTGCTAATTTAAGTCATTTAATTCTAGTATTTACTTTAAAAGAACTTAATTCAGATGACTCTCTTTCCAAGGTTTGCATTGCTCTGCTCCTGCTCACTGCCATGGGCAGTGCCAACCTGGGAGCTCATTAGCATAATTAAAAGGTAATTGCTTCAGCCGAGGCCATCATCCCAGTGCATGTTCCTGTTGTACCACCAGGGAACCACCATCAATGTTGGTTAAAGTTTGTGTTTGAATGTCCTTCTTTATCCAGATCTGTCATAGCACAAAGGCTTGGTCAAACCCGGAAGTCTAGAGCTCATGTTTTACTAGTTTACTGCTTTTTCCCTGCTACACATACTGTCTTCATCTTTATAGCCCAGCTTTTAGTGGTGCAAAACTATGCATAGCAAAGCTGGTCGTGGTGGCGCACGCCTGTAATCCCAGCACTTGGGAGGCCAAGGCAGGAGGATTGGTATGAGTTTGAGACCAACCTGGGCTACAAAAGTGAGCTCAAGGCCAGCCTGAACTGCATAGTGAGACCCTATCTCAAAAAGACAAAAAAAAAAAAAAAAACTATAGCCGGGTGTGGTGGCTCACACCTGTAATCCCAGCACTTGGGAGGCTGAGGCAGGAGGATTGGTGCAAGTTC
>PVJA010020665.1:23959-36698 GCA_004027025.1 Myocastor coypus | reverse complement strand
TGGTTAGATGTTGAGTATGTAAGAGTTTGTGCTAGGGACCAGTGATATAGCTCAGTGGCATAGCACCTGCCTGACAAGCATGAGGTCTTGAGTTCAAGTCCCAGTAATAAAAACAAACAAAAAATAAAAAATCTGTGCTGCAGAAAACCTTTAACCAAGGAGCAGGGTACCTGTGGGGCTCTGGTGGAAGGGCTAGGACCCCAGTGCAGAAGAAGCTCCCGAGTGAGATTTAGACTCTGCTTCAGGGCCTCATTCTCCAGTGTGAGATGCTGAACCCTTTTCTCGGAGTCTGTTGCTCCCTAGCAAAAAGAATTACCCTCAGGACCCACCTGAGAGTACAGTGGTCCTTTTGCCAGTTCCCTTTGGGCAGGCTTCATGGCATCCAAGCCCTTTTATCCTCCACCCCAAGTCTCACCACTTCTAGGCGCAATCTACCCAGTTCTTCCTCTTGCTGCTCTAGCTGCTGTTTCAGCTCTTCCAGCTGCACAAGAATCAGGGAACAGAATGGGACTCCTTTCTCAACACTCACACCCACTATTATCTGCTGTTCTTGGGCCCCTCACCTGTCCAAGAATGAGCTGCTCCAGTCTCTGCCAAGCCTTCTGTTCCTCCTCTAACTGGGAGACCTGCTGACCCTGGGCCCCTACTCTTAGTGCTTCTCCTGGCTCGGGTGAAGGGCTTTCTTCTTTTAAGGGGGATCCTGGAGAGGAGTTGGAATGGGCCCAGTTAGGACTGAAGAGGTGTCTGGCCTGAATCCTCCTCCAGAGCAGAGCTGTACTTAGGACTCAGGGTTCCAGGACATTCAAGTTATAATGGGCTTCACCTTCCACAGAGGGTACCCCTTACAAACCATCTGGAATGGGAGGCTGCAGGTTTGAGGCTGCCTGTGTCCCTTGCAGCAGGACCTGTCTGCCCTGAGGACTCCGAATCCACGCCAGAAGAGCCAAGAGCTGACTTGTCACTGTCAGCAATGGGGGAACATCAGCAGGCTGTGTAGTAGATAATAATTAGAGCAAAAAAGACTGGGAGCAAAACAGGGCACCATGAGGGCTAGGGAGAAATGGTTGCTGAACCCCACCCCAGGCTCACCTTGCTCAGGTGAGGAGGGTTCCCAGAGCTCTCTTCTGCTCCTAGCTGGACTGAGATGAACTCAGCCAGGCGCGTGAGAGCTTCTTCTAGGGACACCTCGGCAGAGGGGCCCTCAGCTCTCTCTTCTGATCCATCCTCAGACACAGACCTGCCTGTGAGACCAGGTAATGGAAGGGAGAAGCACTCCCTGTCACATGTTATAGGTTGAGACTTTTCTCTCCCAATGAGCTTACAACACCCCTCCCTCTTCCAGACCTCCAGGTTCCCACAAGACACCCCCACCCCCGCAGTGCCCTGGTCACACGTACCAGCCAGACCAGTCAGCTCAGTCCACAGTTCTGATGAGAGTTGGTCAGGGCGACGGCGACCCCTGGGCTTGCAGTGGCCGCTCTAAAAAAGCAGGGGGTGACTCTGAGGAGGTGACATGCAGCCTTTGGGGTTCCTTTCCTGGAACTGGGCCAGAAAGGTTGGGGCCAAGGTCTACGTTTCCAATACCCAGACAGAGACAGATATGAGTTGTCCCAGCGCCCTAAGGACACGGGCTTGCCCCCACCCGATTTCAGGGTGGGGGTGGGGGTCGACCTACGATTCAGTCCCCACCCTGCTCACCTGAGCGGGATCCCTGGGGTCGGCGGTCGCCGCTGCACCGCCATCCCTGCGGAAGAGGCTGTAGAAAATGTAGATAAGCAGCGAGTAGAAGGCGTACATGGACGCGCGGGGCGGCAGAGGGCCCCGCTTCGTGCCGCCCCGCGTCCCCGCGCCCCGACTCCACACCCGCCCGCCGCAGTGCCGACGCGCATGCTCGCGGCGGCCGCCCCCACGGCCCGCGGCTCCCGCGAGCGGAGCGGAGGGTGTGCACCAACTGGCGAGCACAGGACCAAGGTGACCAAAACAGGTATCCATCCATCTCAGCCACCACAGGGCCCACCTTTCTCGCGACCCGTCTCAATTTCGTAGACTCTCGGAGCTGAAAGTGCTCATGGCTGCCGCACCTCCACTTCCACAGAAACCTTTTGCATCCTTCGCGGAGGCACTCCACCACTCCACTTTAGAGAGCCACGGGGGCACAGGTGCACCATGACTCCGCCCCTCGAAGCCCAGCCCTCTGGGAAAGCCCCGCCCCTCCCCCGTTGTAGTCACGCCCACAACCTGGAGAACCACCCCTTCCTCGAAGCCCCGCCTCCACTGGAGGCCCGCTCAGACCTCCCTCCACCCAAGTGCTGCGAGGTCTCAGGGTCCAACCAGCTCGCCGACACAGAGCCCTTTCTCCTAGCCACGACTGGCTCACATCAAACCCCACTCCTTTCTAGAGCTTCCCACTAGCCTCCCATCCGCCTCCCCAGGCCCCGCCCAAGCCACTCTAGCCTCTGCTCCTCTCGCTGGTGGCCGCGCCACGCCAGGCCGCACTCGTCCCGGCTGCAGAAAGCGTCCGAGGGGTCGCTGCCGGCTACGGCTGTGGGTAACTACGGTGTTGGGGTTGCGACCCCCGGCAGGCCTGTACCGTCGCTCCCCCGGACTAGACTTCGAGGACTGCGCCTCCTTGTTGCTGAGACTCACAGGACTCCGAGAGTGTCTGTGTTCCATCTCCTGCGCCTGATGCCCCATTTAAGCTCACGCCCGCCCAGCCCAAACCACAAACTGCGCTTCCCTGTCTTTGCCAGCTGAATTAGTCCTTCCTTTCCACAGGTATGTCCAGAGGAATCAGGGCTCTGGAAAGTTTAGGACTGAGCCCATTCGAATGTCCAATTCTGGGGCCCTGTAACCTGGGATTGTTTGCAGAACTGGCTTTAAGGCTCCAGGTCATGGCTTGTCTTTCTCTCCCAAGTTGAAGCTTCCCTTCCTGTCTCCTCAAATTCAATACTGCCAGAAGCGTCATGACCCCCAAGGCTGGGGGTGAGTGGAGCACTGTCCTGTCCCATCTTGCTCTTGGAGTGGTGTCTCTGTATGCAGCGGTGAGCTCCGTGCAAGTGAGTATACCCACTCCCACACCCTAAGGACCTAGTTCTTGCATTAGGCAGATGGAGGTGGGAGGTGTGTCTGGGGCTAGGTCTCTACCAGAGCACAAACCCTTTCCCTTCTAAAGGGAGGCCCTGGCCTCGTTCTTCATTCCCTGTGTTGACAGTCAAGTCGAGGAGCTGCTGCTGGCTTCCTGCTCCAGGCCTTGGCTGCTGCCACCACACTGGTCCCAGGGCTGGGCACACATGAAGACTGTCTTGCTGGAGCCTGGGTGGCCACAGTCATCGGCCTGCCCCTTCTGGCCTTTGATTTCCACTGGGTGAATGGAGACCGTTCCTCTGCCAACCTGCTTCTGGGAGGAGGCATGGTCCTGGCAGTGGCTGGTGACCAACTTGGCCCTGAAGGCTGTTCTGTGGCTGGTCAGGCAGTCCTGTTAGTGGTTGCAGTGACTATCCTCATTGTGGCTGTTTTCACAGGCAACACTTATGGGATGTGGGGGGGTACCATGTTGGGTGCTGCAGGCCTCCTGAGCCGGCTGGAAGAGGATAGGCTGCTACTCTTGCCCAAGGAGGATGTCTGTCGCTGGGCCCTGGCTGCAGGCAGTTGGGCCTACTGCTGGGCCTTGCACACACAGCGTCTGCAGTGGGAATGACAGTGGCCACAAAAATGTAGGCTCTGCCCCGATTATATCTCCCTTGTCAACTGCCTGCTCCTGAGTATTCTCCACGTAAAAACAGGAGAAGAGCTGGGAACTGTCCTTTCTCTGATCATATGTAGAGATTGCCTAGACCAGAATGAAAGGGAGAAGGTCACAGGCACATTTGGGATCTTTCTGGGTAGGATACAGTTGTGTGTCTAGATCTCTAATAAACCTTAGAAATTGTGCAGGAAAATGAGATCTGCCTATTTTTGAGGATTGAGGGATCTTTAGGGAGCTTCCTGGATGTCATTTGATATCCATGAGCCAACACAGACGATATGCTGAAATGAGCACAGGCCTCATTCTACTTGAACATGGTGGATTTTCAGATATCCTTGTCCAGCCTGGTAGGTGGCCCTCCAGGACAATGGCCATCATGGGCTGATGGCTGTGTTGCTAAGGGCACAGTTTCCCAGAAACATATTCCTTTCCTGGCCTGATTCAGTTACTACTTGCTTGCCCTTCTGCCTGTAGCAGCCAAGCCTTAATCCCTAAGACCCTCGCTTTCCTAAGTGAACACCTCTTCAGCCTCCAAAGCCAAGGACAGGAAAGAGCAATGGGCACAACAGGTTTAGGGATCTGGAGAGCGCATCCTTCTCAACGCACTCCCTGCTCACATCATGTATATGCATATCCAGTCCTGCACAACACTGACAAGGGTGATAGGCGGGGTCTTGCAAGTTCGTGCCGTTCCACTCTGGCTAGGCAGGCCAGGAGCACGAGTCTCAGGGAACAGTGATGTGGTTATACCCAGGTTTAGGGGGGTGAAGATCTTCAGTCCGCCTGTTGACTCTCGCAAGTGGATACCGCCCTGGACGCACCCAGAAGTGCACCCCTGAACTAGCCTCCAGGACCCCGCCCCCTCCTGCCACCTTTTGCGGGAGGCGGGCCCTCAGGAGAAGCCCTAGTCTGTCAGTAGGCTCTTGCTGTCGCCCGGTCTTGCCCTAGGAGATACTCCCATTGGCCCTGCGTGGAACCCACGTGATGGGGATGACGAGGGGGCGGTGGTGCGGGAGGGGGGCAGCGCAGCGAAAACAAAGATGGCGGCCGCACCGGGGTCTTTGGCCGCGGCGGCTGCGGGGCTACGCGCGGGTGGGGCCCACTGAGCTGTAAGCGGGCTTCGGGGTCGCGGCGGCGGCAGGAGATCTGCGGGGCGCGCGGCAGCCCTAACTTCCAACTAGCGAACGCGCCGGCACCTGCCCGCTGGGCCGGCCGGCCGCGATGTCCGGCGCCGAGGAGGCCGGCGGGGGCGGCCCGGCCGCAGGACCCACGGGCGCCGTGCCGGTCGGGGTCGGGGCCGGGGTCGGGGCAGCTGCAGGGCCGGCGGCGGCGGCGGCGTTGGGCGAGGCAGCGGGGCCCGGACTCCCGGACGAGGCGGGCCTGGCTGGCGCCCGGCAGCTGCAAGAAGCGGCCGGCGACCCCGACGCGCCGCCCAAGAAGCGGCTGCGGGCGGCCGAGGCAGCCGAGGCGGCGGCGGCGGCGGCAGCGGCAGCGGGCAGCGGGAAGCTGGAGGAGCGGCTCTATTCGGTGCTGTGCTGCACCGTGTGCCTGGACCTGCCCAAGGCCTCCGTGTACCAGGTAGGGCCGTCGGCCCAGCTCGGCGCCGCGTCTCCTAGAGGCCGGGCCCAGGGCCGGCGGCCGGGGCCCCTCTGGCCTCACCGCGCCTTCCGCGCCCACCGGACCCTGGCGTCCCCCCACTCCCTACCCCACCCCCAGCTCCTTGTTTGTTTTCTTTCCTGCTCCGGACCCCCGTTTTCCATGTTCCAATTCCCTTACTTGCTAGTCTGAAGTCTCCTGTCTTAGATCCCGCCTCTTTTCTTCCAGGTTTCTGCTTGACACCCCAGTTCCCTCCAGCTGACCCCGCAGAGGGCTGGGGCCAGGTATTCAAGCTCCCTGTCCAGCGTCGCCCTCACTCCCGGGTTTGCTGGGTGCCAGAGGCCTTTTTACCTGAGAGATCTTTCTGTTTTGGCAGCCACACCCCCAGCTGTGTTCTTCTGCTTCTGAACTTCAGCGTGTGCATCTTTTTTGCTGTTTTGGCCCTAAAGGACAGGAAGAAGGGAGGGATTGCTTTTGACCCTCCATTTACTCTCTTGCTCCTGATCTGGAGGAACTGTGCACAACAGGCCTCACAATCTGTATTTTTTTTTGTCTAGCCCCAACCTAACTCACACTTGTCTTTTTGGCTGCCAGTGTTGTGGTAGGTCTGTCTGTCTCTTCATCTGAAGACCCAACATGGCTGGTTTCAGGGCCTTTTACCTGCTCAGGACTATCAGATCGGGTACTTGGTCCAGGTGGGTTCAACATTTCTTCCCAGGTAACAGCAGGTGTCTAGTTGACACCTAGAATCATTGGGCAGTGTCTGTCTGCCTTCCTGCGTATTACTTTCTACCTCAGTCCCAGCCCCTTTGAGTTGAATCTGTGCTAAGCAAAGATTCCAAATCACTGCATTTTGTGCCCACCCCTACTCCCTTTTTTTTGAGTCAAGGTCTCATTCTGTAGTTCAAGTTGACCTTAAACTCACTCAGGATCCTCGTGCCTCAGCCTCCTGAGTGCTCAGGTTACAGGCACACACCATTATACCCAGCTCCTTTATTATTATTATTATTGTTATTATTATCATCATCATCATCACTATATTTTTTTAAATTTTAGGGGGCTGGGGAGATAGCTCTGTGGTACAAGAGCCTGCTTGGCAAGTGCAAGGTCATGAGTTTGAACCCTGGTTACTTTGGCCAGAGTGGCTTTGAAGCCTGGCTTTGTTAACTTACTGAGTCATTGGGATTATAGATATGTGTCCCTACACCTGGCTCCTAACATCTTTCTTTGTACTTTCAGAAGTTGGAAGTAACTGAAGGACTTGTTTCTTTGTTTCTGTTTAAACTAGGGACCTAGGTGAGGGGGCTACTTTTGTAGTAACTCTTGCAAAGTTAGTCTTGGTTATTTTCCCTAGCTCTAGATTTCTGTGTCTGTTTGTTCTGGCCTTTGAAGGACCCCAGGATCCTGAATGGAACATTTACCCTCCTGAATGTCAGGGCAGGGCCATAAGGGAAACATTTTCCACTGCTTATCCCACCACCAGAATTTACTCCTTTCTTTGAGGGCCATTAGGACTTAGTCCCTTTCTTCATACCTTACTCATGCCCTGATGGAAGAGTACTTTTTTCCCTTTTTCCCTCAGTCTGGTGTGAGAGTCTAGCAAGCCAAGCCAGGGAAGGGGCCTCCCTGGATAATTCAAAGGGTTCCTCATCTCCCCTCCAGTGAGTAGGCTGGAGCTGAATCTGGCATGATGACAGGCCACATGATACTGGTTCCTGGGTCACCCAGAGAGCTATACCTCTGCTTCTGACCAGAGACTGTAATGATTAGGCCTCAGCCTGGCTGACTCAAACCCACTTGCAGTGCACTGAGAGTGAGGTCTGGCCTAGAAAGCTGGATGCAGGCAGCCAAGCAGCTACAACAACACGAAAGCAGGTACCACCCTAACCAGTGCCTCTCCAGGGTGGACCTAGTCTGGTTTTCCTAGCAGCTTCCTTAGAGTGCACCAGCTGAACAAAGGGGGCTATGGATGCCAAGACTCAACGAGACTCTGCTGTCAGCCCTCCTCCCCCACCCTACTCTCTCATTCTATCCCAGGTGATACATGGAGCGAAGGTGTTTCCCACTTATTTCTAGAGCCTGGTAGAAGGTTCTAGAACTAGTGGTTGTGGGAAAGCTTTTGAGTCAGTGTTGGCACACTCTTTTGTCTGCTCATAAACCTGCCATGTACAAGAGCAGAAAGAAGGAAGCTTCCTAGTGACTCTGAATACTGTCAGGGACACCACCTGTGGCACCTGCTCACCATGTTCCTGCTAAGATACTGTGGTTCAGGACAGGCCTGAAGATGTGAGCTCTTGTCTAGTCTTCTCTCCATAGAATCTGCACACAGATGGCAGGGACACGTTCCTGGTCAGAGACTATTGCTGGCCACCATCTCGGCCTGAGCTAGCCCCTAAGTTGTACAGCTTTCTGCTTTTTTATTGCTAGGGATTGAACCAAGGGTTTTGCACATACTAAGTAAGTGTTCCACCATTAAGATAGCCCTAGCCCTTCTCTGATTTTATTTACTTGAGACAAATGTCTCTTAGATTGCCCAGACTGGCCTCCAACTTTCAGCTGTCCCTACTTTGGCTTCCTAATAGCTAGGATTACAGGAATGTGCCACCACACATGGCTCTGCTAATCTTTGGTGATCTGTGTTGATTGGCCGTCTCTGGTAGGTTAGTCTTTATCTTCTGCTGGCAACATTTGCCTGACCCTAGCAAAACACATGGCTCGGTGGGTACCAGCCATTCCATGTGTCCTGTATGCTAACTCAGATAGCCTACACTTGGGTTGAAAGAGTCAGGAAGCCATTCTGTGCTGTACATTGGGGCTGGCACTGGGGAGTGGTGACTCCACAGGGCTCTATAGTTGGCCAGGTGCACAGTAACTCTAGAGTGTGTTGTCTGGCTGCCAGATGCCAGCAGTGCTGCCAAGGAAGCTCTGAGTAGTGGCAGGAGCAGACGCTCACCACACTAACTTGTTAGAGGTAGGGAAACTTGTTTAAGTGTCAGGCCTTTAAGTAGGTGGCTCTTGATGCCATGGCCTGTGTCATGTGAGGTTAAGTACTACAGCAGATGGATGCTTTGATGTTCTCTGTGTGGGTGTTAGGTGTGTCCTCAGCAGCTGGTCTGGTAAGGTGAGCAGTCACCCTCCAGAGTCCTGAGTAGACCCAGAGTCTCGGGAAGGTATCCAGGCAGGTGGCAGGAGTGCTGAAGGGCAACTGGGACAACCAAATAAGAGTTTCTGTCAGGTCCACATTAGGAAAAATGATAGGCACCTTGCTCTGACAAGACGGGGTGTGTTCAGGTGGTATGACCATAAATGGCCCTTTGCTCTGAATCCAGCCCTGTATCCTGAGGGCAGTATGACCCGTGGATACTTTCACCCATCTCTAGGGAGAACCCAGCATTGCTGGTACCCAGGATGTTTGAGCCACAGACTGATTCCTGACCTCCCTGTCGCAGTTCTGCTAGCCCAGCCCTTTATGGGAGATCGCATATGATCCTCCATAAGTTGTACCTGGCCTTCATGGCCGTTGATGTCTGCACAGCCTTGATGCTGGCATCTGGAGGAAGGCACCAGCTGTTGTTTCCGTCACTCATGAGTTCCCAGGCAGGGGGTCGGGGATGATGTGGCCTAGCATATGTTTGGTGCAGCTCCAGCTGCGGCCCTGACCAGGATCCTGTGGCAGTGTCCCGTTGTTTCTCCTGTATGCTTTCCACCTGAGCTATCTGCTCTCCATCTCTGCCTCCCCTTTTGAGTCTGAGGCAGTGTTTACACTGATGCCTTCTTCTTTCCTGCCCACCTCCTCATCTGACTAGGGCACTTCTACTTGCAGCACTCTTGGAGGGTTAGGGTATCTGGCCTCTGTCTTACCCCAAGGCCTTCTGCCTCTTTGCCAAATCTCACTTCCAAAGAGCTGGTTACCTGATTCACATTTCCTCTGATCAGTGGCCTAGGAAACAGGGACTACAAGGGCCAGCAAGGGACCAAGATTCAATCCTCCATTGGCTGTGGCAGCCCCATTCCCCAGGGCTCCTTGAGATACCAGTTTGAACCAGAGGATGGTAGCATATCCCTATAATTCTGTGCTTGGGTGGCTGAAAACAGGAAGACCACTAGGAGTCCAATCTGTGTAGTGAGACCCTATAGACCCTGTACTAAATATATACAAACAAAAAAAAAAGGAAACAGGGTCCAAAACCCCCATCTCAGAGCACATGATGTCCTAGAAGGTTACCTCCATGGCTTGGGAGCCTTAGGCAGCACTGATTTACTTTTTGAGGCAAGCAAGAGCTTTGGAAATGGGTCTGCTTAGGTGTCTGAAATACAAGACTTGAGCAAGGAGGATGCAGGAGTGTTGCTAGGTTGTGCTATTGTTGTGGTAGCTTGTCATACTGAGTTTTAGAGCTAAGCAGTGCCATAGAACTATCTCCCCAGCCCCTGCAGTGCTTATTTCTGAGTGAGAGTCACACCTAGGTTTTCTGTGTCCTGACATCAGGAGGAAAGGTCAACCTGGCTAATTCTGAACTTTAGATCCAACCTGGATGGAAGATGCCAGGCCAGACTTCTTCTCCCTTGGGAGCTGCGTAGCCTTGGACAAGAAGCAGTTCCTGCTTAGATCAGTGCTAGACTAAGAAGGTTAAGGAAACTAGGTTGAGCATATGGGATATGCCAGTGAGCCTGGCACAACCTTGCCTATGTGCTGGACATTGCAGAAAACTTGGGAGGCCAGCTAGCTGGGCAGTGCTTTACAGTTAATGCCCAAGGGGAAGCTCCTTGTCTGCATTTTGGGAGTGGTGACCTCTTATCGAGGGCCTGAGGGTCCCTGACCCTCAGAGCAGGAGAGTAAGCTATTCTTTTTTTTTTTTTTTTTTTTTTTTTTTTTTTTTTTTTTTTTTTTTTTTTTTTGCAGGACTGGGGTTCAAACTCACGACCTTACACTTGCCAGGCAGGCACTTGTGCCTCAGAGCTATCTCCCCAGCCCCTAAGTAAGCTATTCTTATAGGCCTGGATACCATCTGTCTTGTAGTGGAATGAGTGGGTCTCCAGAATTTAAGAGGTAGGTCAGGCTTGAGAGAGGTGCTAAAAGCCTAGCTAACCACAGAGAACTTATAACCTACTAGAAGTCATGGGGACCTGCTTCCTAAAACTCACTTGAGGGGCTGGGGAGATAGCTTGCCTGGCAAGTGCAAGGGCCTGAGTTCAATCCCTAGTTCTGCAAAAGTCAATCAATCAATCAATCTCATTTGAGTCTGGCCAGTGTACCTGGCTTCTTTAAACTAGGAGAGAAATCAGCTCACATGGACCCTCTGGTTAGGCACAGGCTGAGTAACATATAATCTGCACTTGGGCAGAAGGAGAGGCTGGGTGCCATTCTAAAGGTGCAGGTCCAGGGCCTGGCACAACCTTGCTATTTTTGGGCCACTTGTATGTATGAGCATATACCAAGGGGCCTGGGGTCTCAGCTCCCAATAGGGATGGGATCTCTGGGGATTTGACTATGGAGAACATGGGAAGTGTTTGTTCTGAGGTTGCTATGGTAGGTGCTGAGACTTGATACTTGATATACTGTCTCTCCTATAGCATCATACACGTTACCTTATGTTTATGAGGAAATTAAGATCCCTAGCAGGGGCTGGGGAAACAGCTCAGTAGAATAAGTGCTTGCCTGGCAAGTGCAAGGGCCTGAGTTCAACCCCCGGTTCCGCAAAAACAAAAAATAAATAAATAAATAAATAAATATGGGGCCTGGCGGGTTGGCTCAGTGGTCTAAAGCGCCTGCTTGGGAAATTTTGGGCGGCTTCAGGGACCGCGGTTCGATCCCCGGCACCACATGCTGTGCCAGCCCTGCCCTCGGGGCGGGCTAAGCCAGTCAAGAAAATAAGTGAATAAATAAAGGTTCTGGGGCTGGGGAGATAGCTCTGTGGCACAAGTGCCTGCTTGGCAAGTGCAAGGTCATGAGTTTGAACCCCAGTCCCGCAAAAAAAACCAAAAGAAAAAATAAATAAATAAAGGTTCTGAAATAAGAAAAAAAAAAAAGTTAAAAAAAAAAAAAAAAAAAAAAAAAAAGATCCCTAGCAGAAGATGATAAGCCCAAAGTCATGCTGCCAGGGACCTGTGGGCTGGGGTCTGAGCCTGGCATTATGGCTCCAAGCCAACATATATCCTGGGAGAGCCTGTGGCTTCCACCTTGCCATCCTGGAGGGGGTCAGTGCTTTTGTCCTACTAGGCTTTCTCATTGGGTGATGCCACATAACGCTGTGTGACTGGTCATCATTTCTTTTTATTTTTATTTTTATTTTTATTTATTTATTATTTATTTATTTATTTATTTATTTATTTTTGGTCATCATTTCTGAGAGGGTACCCGCAGGTTTCATCCCTGGAATACATGGTCATTTACTACTTTACTACTGTGCTGTATTCTTCTAAAGACAATCCAGCATCTTCCAATGTAATGGTAGGGCATCCTGATCTAGGCACTGCAGAGACTTTCTGGAAGTACCTGAGTTCTTGTGAGCCTTGATATATTGAGTGGGCACTGTATCTAGCATTTAAGAAGTTATCTGGCACTCAGGTTCTTACTGAACAATTTGTATGAGTTGGAGCTGGTGTAGTCTGGCCCACCCATAGCTGAGGCTGAGTGTGGGGCCAGTCCTATGTGTGAAGTCTGGGGAAGTTGAGGGAAAAAGGCTCTAGAGTGTAGTGACCACCCTGCTATGGACAGGTGGGTTGGGCCAGATGTGGCTGTGGAACTTAGCTGACAAGCATCCCTTGAATAGCTGGTGAGGGGCTACGTATGGTGTGGTTTGTCCTTTGGCTGTACCAGCCCTGGCTTAGGGTGGCTTTTCCAGATGAGTAGTTAGGGTAGTACTGGGAAATAAGTGATGATATATTAGGCAGCTTCAGTGCCCCCTCTGAAAGGCTTACAAACTCCTTCCTGAGTCTGGTTCAGCAAGTTAGAGCCAGGAGGAGAGGCCCAGTGCCCTGGAGGTAGGGCATGTATCCCCAACTCTGCCAAGAAGCTTTAGGAGGGCCAGACTGCAGCCAGGAGGAATGTGGTTGCCCTCTGCTCAGGCTAGTGGACTCTGGAGGCAACTCTGTGGAACTGGACCCAGACCTGGATAAAGCCCAGGTAACCTCTCACCAAGAGGTACCTGAAGCTATCCACATGTGTAAGAATAACAGGTCCTCCGGGAGTGGGTGGCGGTGACCTTTATACTGGTATCCTACTGGGCTTCTTCATTGGGTAGAGCCACAAAATGCTATGTGACTGGTCATCTGAGGGCATCCAGAAGTTTCACCCCTGGAATATGTGACCATTTACTACTTCACTACTGTGCTATATTCTTTTTTTTTTTTTTTTTTTTTTTTTTTTTTTTTTTTTTTTTTTTTTTTTTTTTTTTTTTT
>PVJA010020665.1:0-23859 GCA_004027025.1 Myocastor coypus | reverse complement strand
GTGGCCTAAGCTTTGGGTCTATGTCTCACATTCAGCCTAGCCTTGAACTCACTATGTGGTCCATGCTGGCCTCAAGGCTCACAGCTGTCCTCCTGCCTCAGCCTCCTGATTGCTGGGTTTATAGGCATGTGCCACCATACCTGGCATGTTTCCCACATTTTTAACCCACCCTTAATCCCCAATCCGATTTGCACTGACCCCTGGTGATAGACAGGACAGATGGGTTTTCCAACACGGGACAAACCTCACCTAACCACTTTAGCCAGTCCATACGTCACTACCTGATGCTGACTTGCCCTTTATCCAGGCCCAGCAAAGGCAGGTCATTCTCTTTCTTTAATTTTTAACCTAACTTAATATTTGAGATTTTAATGCAGATAATACGTTGCATTCATGCTGAGGAGGAGTTTGTGGAAGGCCTCTATTGCTAAGTCCTTAGCATGTAGGTTCCGCTGCTTACATGGCCATTCTTGGCCCCGGGGACTGAGAAAGCCTGGTGAAATAATGTTGGCAGCTGGGGTTTACCAAGGACCCTGCATGTACAGCCATGGCCCCCACACAGCCAGGCAGTGCTTAGGTATGTTTCCCTCCCCTGTGAATGCTGCAGAGGCTGTGGCATGGTGAGCCTAGCATCTAAGCCTCTCTTTTATACTGCGAGCCCCTTGAGGGCCAAGGCTGCAGTCTACTCTGTGTCTCTTGATGGTACCAAGTGGTGCTTAGATGTTAAGACCTACGATAGGAATGGTTTCTGGCAGCCCATCATCCATGTGAGGAAGGAGCCCCCAGGGGAGACCTGATTCTTGCTAACCCATCTAGAGTCACCCAATGGAACACCCTGCCACACTTGCAGCCCCATTTCTACCTGCCTTTGTCCTAGGCCAGCCCTGCCTCCTGCTTGCAGTTAGGTCTGGGAATGACTCTGGCAGGTTGCCACTCTCCTGAGTGGTAGGGGCTGGCAGCTCTCATCTGTGCTCAACAGCAAGGCAAGGGTTGAAGGGCCAGCGTTGATGTCAGCCGGGGCCCTATTCCCTTCATGAATAGGCCTTCCAAAAGCTAAGGAAAGAGTGCCTACTTCAGTGTGGGAAAGCAGCATCCCCTCCCCCATTGATAGCTGCTGGCTACATGCCTGGCCATGCCAGGTCAAGAGTCTGTTCTTGTAGAACAGGAAAATGCCCGTTTCCAGGCCCTGGCAGGCTCAAATTAATCACTACCAATTGGGCCTGGATCAGGGAAGGGCTGAGACCCCAGAGATCTGAAGAGGCCCCGCTCTCCACAGAGCCTAAATTGGCAGTGTCTTGCCATGTCCCCATGAATAGCTCTCAGGTTTTACTAGACACCAGCACAACTTGGGGACTACCACGTGCTCCTCTCCTCACCAGCTGGAGTCCCTTGGGACAGCTGGCCTGGCCTGGCTGGAGCTAGTGCACACAGGCGGGCACGTGTGTGTGCACCATCCTACAGGTCTGTGAGCTTCATTTCCCTTTCCTTCTTCGCAGTGTACTAATGGTCACTTGATGTGCGCTGGCTGTTTTATCCACCTACTAGCAGATGCCCGGCTGAAGGAGGAGCAGGCCACGTGCCCCAACTGTCGTTGTGAGATCAGTAAGAGCCTCTGCTGCCGGAACCTGGCCGTGGAGAAAGCCGTGAGCGAGCTGCCCTCAGAGTGTGGCTTTTGCCTACGCCAGTTTCCCCGCTCCCTCCTGGAGAGGCACCAAAAAGAGGAATGCCAGGACAGGTGACTGCTGGGGCTGGGGGCATGATCACACAGGTGGAGACCCTGGTGCAGAAACAGCCCCATACAGGATGATGTGGCTGGTCCAGCCTAGTAACAGTCCTGTAGGCCCCAGGAGTGGGGGAAGCGTGGGCTCCACAGAGCATGGCGTGGAGGCTGTACCTAGTTGCTATCTGGACATGTTGACACTGGCCTGCAGAATTCCCTGTGGGTAGTCCTTGAAGGCCCATGACCATGAAGCCAGCTTAGGAGCTCTGGGGTCTTGATGTAAGGTTGCTCTGTAGTCAGGTCCCTGCAGGTGGACATAGCCACTCAGCTGGAAGGCTCCTAGTACACAGCCTTTCCTGGAATGAAGGGGTCTAGGACTGTGACCAGGCAGCCATCACTGCCAAGCTGAGGAGAGACACCACAGCAGTGGATGAAGGAGGCACGCTGGTCCAGGGCGTTCTCTTGGTCCTTCTTCCTCCCTCTTCCTTTTCCCTCTCTCTTTCCTCTCTGCCTACCCTTCCTTCTCTTTCACAAACATGTATGTACATGTGTACTCTGAACCTGCCCTGGTGGCTAAGCTCAGGGCAAAATGTGTCCTACAGGGAGCGGTTTATGGCTAGCAGAAACCGCCTCTGGAGGACAGTTGGACCCAGCCACCTACACTGGACACAGGTGTGACTGCTGTGCTCACTTCCTCCCAGGGTAACTCAGTGCAAGTACAAGCGCATTGGCTGTCCGTGGCATGGCCCTTTCCATGAGCTGACAGTGCACGAGGCTGCATGTGCCCACCCAACCAAGACGGGCAACGAGCTGATGGAGATATTAGATGAAATGGACCAGAGCCATCGCAAGGAAATGCAACTCTACAACAGTATCTTCAGCCTGCTCAGCTTTGAGAAAATCGGCTACACAGGTGAGGTGCCTCACCACCTGCTGCATGCTGCACAGGTGGGCTGAAGGGGAGTGATGGGGAGGCTGTGGGTGGAGGGCACTGTGCCAAGTGGCCGGGCTCTGGAGAGGCTCCAGATAAATAGGAGCATGCCTCTGAGAAGAAGACAGATTGGAGACTAAGCAGAGGGAGGGGCTAACAGCCCCATGGTGCAGCTTATGGCTCTCATAGCAGCCCCTCCCTCCGGACCTCCCTATTTGGCACACAGCTCCAGCAAAGTATATGGGGCTCAACAGCTTTGTTATGGTTGGGGTCTAACTGGAAGGTGGGTTGTATCTCGGGGAAGCCTAACGAGCTCAGAACTGACCCTTGGAGCCCAGAACAAGAAGAACATTTCTCAAATAAGATCCTGCCTGCAAATGGTCACTAAAGTGACACGAAGCTGTTCAGTAACAGGGCTGAGGGCGTCCAGCTCAGACTGTAGAACTGGGAGTGAATGCCCACAGACGGGCAGACTGGACTGGGCCTACGCCCACTGAATATCTGTGCTCCCAGGCCACTGCTGATGCCTTTGAACTTGTTGGGGAGCAGGAGCCAGGCCACAGCCTGGGCCAGAGGACAGCAAGAAGCACCTACTGACACTGGGCCCACTCAGGGAGACTCCATCCCTCTGTTGTTCAGGCACATCAGGAAGCCAGCCCAGAGCTCCGAGGGCAAATGTGGCAGCCAGTCATGCTGTGCTGCCTAGCCTGGGCCTGGCTAGATGGGCCCAGAAGGCCCAGGAGGCCAAGGGCCTGAGGGCTGCAGCAACACAAAGCCATGGCTCTGGTTAGAGCAGCCTCAGCTGATCCTGGCGGCCCCATGGGATCTGAGTAGGCTGGGGCATGTGGTTCCATCAGTGGATGGGCGGGACAGCCTGTCCGTGAAGGATGAACTGGCTGCCCTCAAGCCTGCGCCTCCACAGAGGGACTTGCCAGCCACAGGCTGTGGGCTCGCAAGAGGACTGAAAAAGCAGGTCTGCCTGCTGACTGATGGCCCCACCGATGGCCAGGCAGAGCCCACTTCACAGCCCAACGCCCAAGGACCTGGCAGTCCCATCGGGCAGGACTGGGTACCACTTGCCCACCACAAGCTTTTCTGGCAGCTCTGTATCAGAACCAATAAAGTGCACTTGTTCTCAGAACTGCATCCTGTCTGTGTGTCTGCTTACCATGCCCCTGCGAGGACACGGGGCTGAGGGTGAGGAGGAGGGTGGCCCTATAGGTTGGCCACACCTGGGACATGGCCTTACCTCCCACAGCCTCTGGACTCTCCAGCTAATGTGGTGTTAATTCTGTTTGTAGTTGTTCCCCCAAAGCTTGTGCGCCTCCGTTTGCCATAATCCTGTTTGACTTGCCTTGTGACAAGTAGAACTTGCTGTGTCTGGGTAAGTTGCCTTCCTCCTGGGCTGAGCCTCTCCTCGGCCTGGTCGGGGAAGGTGCTGCCACCCAGCCTTACCCCACACTAACTGGTGCCCCTTTCTGGCCCTGTTTGTCTCCACAGAAGTCCAGTTCCGGCCATATCGCACAGATGACTTTATCACACGCCTCTACTATGAGACACCACGGTTCACAGTGCTGAACCAGACATGGGTCCTGAAAGCTCGTGTGAATGACTCAGAGCGCAACCCCAACCTGTCGTGCAAGCGTACACTTTCCTTCCAGCTCCTCCTCAAGAGTAAGGTCACAGCGCCCCTGGAATGCTCCTTCCTGCTGCTCAAGGGCCCGTATGATGACGTGAGGATCAGTCCTGTTATCTACCACTTTGTCTTCACCAATGAGAGCAATGAGACAGACTATGTGCCCCTGCCCATCATCGACTCTGTGGAGTGCAACAAGCTGCTGGCTGCCAAGAACATCAACCTGCGGCTCTTCCTCTTCCAGATACAGAAGTAGGATGGGCTCAAGACTCCCGAGGAGCAGAGGGCCGTGGCCTGGCACCACCTCCCTCTTCACCCCTGGCTTGGCAGTGGCTTCACACAACTATGATCATTTTAGCAAAGGAAGAGAACAAGCAAAATCAAGCACTGGGAAAGTCTGCATGTGTGTGCGATGCAGTCCCCACCTCCAGCTCCCCACTCCCCCTGCTGCCCCTCTCCCAGGGCAGCTGGAGGCTGGGCTGACCTCAGAGGAGCCCGAGCTCTGGGCTCCTCAGGCTCAGGGCCAGCATCAAGGAGGGTGAGAAGCCTGTAGCCCCTCTCCGATCCCATCCTCAGCTTGGCTGCACTTGCTCACCTGGTTCCTGGCTGGGCTCAGGGGCCCTCACGGACTGCAGAAGGCAATTTGATTGTGATTAAAAAGGCAGCCTTGTTTCCTACTTGATGTTTTGTTGGAGGGGAAGGCATGGCTGTGAATGGACGCCGTGGAGTTATGTATTGGCCTGGGGGTCAGGGACCACTCTGTCTCTGTTACTGCACTCATGCGTGCCCCCCAGGAGAGACTTGGAGACTGCCTCCGCTTCATTCAGCCTGTCATAAAGTTCTTAGGACAGGACTGGGCAGAGAAAGCCAAGAAGGGTTGAGGCTCCCCCAGCCACCCAGCCGCTCCCAGGGAGGCAGGACTCTGCCACCAGGGCTCAGCAAATGTTTTCGGAATGCAGGGTGAAATTCTCTTCCCAGGAAAAAAAAATTAATACTCTACAGGCTCTTCTATAATTGACGCAATTTTAATGAGAGAGAATCCATTCACTCTACTTAGCCTGGAGGGCACAGTATCCTAAGGATGTAGAGGAGCAGTCACAGGCTATGCCAGCCTGGTAGGACAAGGTCGGCTGTCAAGGGACTGACTGCTGGCCACAGTGCGGTTTCCTGACTGAAAGAGGCGGGCCCACCCAACCTTGACTTGCATTCCTCTGATGTTCTGAGGGACTCAGGGTGGGAAACAGCCCTGCGTGCCAGAGCTGGGCTCTCATCTGTTCGTCCCTTGGACCCTCAGAGGTACTAGGAAGGGTAGGACTTGATTAGGAGATGGGCTCGTCTGTGATAGTTTTTTGTTGCTTTTATACCAAAGAACTGGTTTCCTCTGCCCTGGCAAAGCCTACTACATGCCTCTGAGCAGCCACCACCTGGCCCATGCAGGCTACGTTGGCCTAGGTCCCCACTGCTCTTCCCTGAGAACCTGAGAGGCAGCCAGTCCTGGCTGGGTCTGTACCCAAGTCAATGGCTTAGGCCATTGACCCTCCCAGGGCTCTTCCCATCCTGAACTTCAAGGTCAGATAGCTGAGAAATAGTATGAAGGGACTGTAAAATAGAGTATATGCTCTAGCCGTTTTTTTGAGTGTGACTGACACTGGCCAGTGTGTCCCCCTGAATCAGTTCTGCCCTCTTCACAGGAAAAAGCCTCTGGGCTTTTTCGGAGCTAGTTCTGAAAATCCTGTTTGGGTTCCTGTTCGCAGCTCAGGGCAAGGACCTGCTGAAGTGTCCCTTGGGGAGCCTTCTCTTCTGTAAAGCTGATGAGCCGGGGTGTTGGAAAGGCCCATATTTGCTTTCTGCTCTTTGCAAAGACCCAGCCCAGGTCCCAGCAATCTGGGGGGGGTCTGTGGCCACTCAAGTTGAGCCAGGTAGCACCCTGTGTCTGCTCAGCAGACACAGAGAACCTCAGGAGGACAGGCAGAGGCCTTCTGGGAAGTCCCATCAATTCTAAGATGGGAGGCATGGCTGGCTTGGCTTGTCTACCTGTATTTGGGTGTGTATCAGACACTGTGAACTAGAACAGATCAGGGTGGGAGGCTTGTTCCTCAGGCAAGCCAAATTGGGACAAGGTGGGCAACTGGACTGGCAAGGGCCACAGGGACTAGGAGGCCACAAGGGGGACAGAGGCCTAGCTGGCAGTCCTGTGGCCTCCAAAGTGCCCGGATGCCAGCCCTGTGTGAGCAGCAGATGGAAGGAGCCAGCCCAAGGCATGGCTAAAGGCAAGGGCCTCTTAGAGGTATGGTGTTTCTGGGGTTGGGCATCCCAGTGCTATCCCAGGATGGACCTGCCCAGTGACTGTCCCATGCACCAGCTGAGCCTTGCAGCCTAGGGGAAACCAGGCAATTGAGAAGACTGATGTGTTCCTTAGCCATGCTGGGGGCTGGTGCCACAAACTTTGTGGCATTGTTACTGTGGGCCCTTTATTACTGGGGGTGCCACATCTACTGGTTTGTCTCTAGAACCTTCTGTCATCTTGCTGTCCTAACCTGGTTCCTTATCTGTTATCTCTATGAATGGGAGGCCCAGCCTCAGCAAATGTGGGGGAAGCCTGGGGGGTCATAGGCTAAGCAGCGCCTTCCTTCCTCCCACACAGGTCTTACCCCAATCCGTGTGAGCACCATACCCCTCAGTTTGCCCAAAGTGAGACATTTACAAAAATAAAAAAATAATTTTTTAAAGAGCAGAGCAAGAAGTGTTTTTATGGCTGTTGGAAATGACTGTCATGTCACTTTTGTGGTCTGCGTTTTCTTTGGATATTTTCTGTATGTAACTGTAGTTTAAAAAAAAAAAAAAATTCCAAACCATGTTTTGTCTGTGTCTCCTTCCTAGAAGACAGCCTTGTGGGCTTCTTGGGCTCTGTCAGCCTCCA
The DNA here is from genome assembly GCA_004027025.1 of Myocastor coypus. Classification (NCBI taxonomy): domain Eukaryota; kingdom Metazoa; phylum Chordata; class Mammalia; order Rodentia; family Myocastoridae; genus Myocastor; species Myocastor coypus. Next base: position 16,652 of record PVJA010020665.1, on the reverse strand, counting down.
ATTGCCTGCTACATGTGGCTGCCTCCTCTCCAGGCCTCCAGCCCTGTGCAGCAAGCACCTCCTGCTTGGCCAGAAGAGAAATAGGCGTAAAGAAGTTATGTAATCTCAGAGAGAACTGGGCTCCCAGGAGCTACACTGCCCTGTGAATACTGAACCAGGAGGGACGGCCCTTCATGGTCTTCCCAGCAGCTCTGAGGGGAGCCTCCTCTCCCTCCTGAGCCACCATTCCCAGCCTCTACTTCCACGCCTTGCTCCTCGCTGTGCCCCTTGCCTTGCCCATGCACGAAGCTGCCTGGGTTTGAGAGCCACAGTTTAGATGGGGAAAGAGCCTCTAAGCCTCATCCCCAGAACTCCCAGACCCAGCTGGGGCAGTCAGCACCTCCCCCTCCAAAAGGAAGGCTGTGTGCATTTGATTCTCCTGCTCCTCCCATGCAGCTCTGCAGGATACCTCACTGTATTGCTGCAGGCTCACACCTGCCCAACCCGAGCGCACACTAGGAGGCCATCGGTCTGCTACATCAACCTGGCTGTGGCACCCCTCCTAGAACCACCAGGCCTCCCTGTCCATCCCTTCATTGGGTCTGTTTTATTTTTTATTTGTTTCTGTCTTTTCCGTATTTCACTATACAGTTCAGGCTGGGCTTAAACTCCCCGAAATCCTGCCTAAGCCTCCTGAGTGCTTGCATTACAGGTGTGTGCCACCATGCCCAGATAACCATTGGGTCTGGGTTTTTTTTTTTTTTTTTTTTTGGGGGGGGGGTCTGTTTTGATCACAATAGAAAATAAACCTCTCTCAGGGCTGGGGAACGAGCTCAGTGGTCTAGGTGCTTGCCTGGCAAGCACAAGGATCCAGGTTCAATTCCTGGCACTACATCCTGTGCTCCCAGCACTGGGGAGGTTGAGATAGGAGGATCACTATGAGTCCAAGTGAGGTCCTATACCAAATAAATAAAAGATTAAAAAAGAAAGAAAAGAAAAAAGAAACCTCTTGGGAGCTGGGGATTTAGCTCAGTTGTAGAACTCTTGTCTAACAAGCTGGAAGCCCTGGGTTTGGTCCTTGGCACCAAAAACACACCAGCTAGAAAACGAGAAAAGAAGCCTCTCCATCTTCCACTCTTCTGGGACTTTTCACCCATTCTCCCCTGGGTCCTTCAATACACAGTCAGTGGCATGAGGTACCCACTGCTAAGCTTGCTGCGTAGCCAGGGGTGACAGCCCTAGGCATGTGCTTGGCCTCAAGGTAAGAGTGGCAGGGTATCCCAAGGATGCCAGACAATTGAAAGTCCCTAGTTAGTGCAAGTGACAAATCTAAGAAAAAAATATCCCCAAACTAGACCCCTAAATCCCTTTGACCTTTTTAAAAATTTTATGTATTTGGTACAGGGTCTCGCTATGCAGCAGCTCACACTCTAGTGATGCTCCTGTTTTAGCCTCCCCAGCTGGGGTTACAGGCATGCACTACATCAAGTTTCAATGGCCCGCTAGGTGCACAGGCGGGGTGGAAGGGTAGGAATGGGAGAAATGCGGTACTAGGAATCAGGAACCCAACCCCGGGGCCTTGTGCTTACTAGGCAGGCACTCAGACCAACCACTGAGCTATCTCTTCAGCCCTCTCTCTTACCCAACACAAAGCAACTTTGCAGTTTTATGTTTTTTATTATTATTTTTTAGAATTTTATTTTATTTTTCTTGTTTCAGAACTTTTGTTTGTTTATGTATTATGGCTGGCTCAGCCTGCCCTGAGGGTAGGGCTGGTGCAGCATGCGGTGCCAGGGATCGAACCGCAGTCCCTGCAGCTGCCTAAGCTTTCCTAAGCAGGCGCTTTAGACCACTGAGCCATCCCGCCGGGCCCAAAAAGCAATTTTTTTTTCTTTTTTTTTTTTGTGGTACCAAGGATTGAATTCAGAACCCTGCACTTGCCAGGCAAGCACTTGTTTCACTGAGCTATCTCCCCAGCCCCAACTTTGCAGTTTTAATGTGCCTTCACTGGATCTTCCGATAACGCATCAGGCACACACAAGGAAAACTTTGCTCATTTTGGAAAACATCCCTCATCCCCCACAACTTCCCACTATCCGAGGTTTGAATTCCCAAATGTAACTAACTGGCTGCGTCCACCGCAGTTCTCAATAGCATCCACCCCTCAATTAAGTTCACACGCCCAAACTGCAAGTTCATTTTACTACAAATCACTCTTGTTTTTGAGACAGAATGAGCTCACAACCATGGGCCACCATGCCTGGCTACAGATCATTTATATGTCCTCTAATACATAGTATTAATCTCCTTTTAGTTTTCTGTTTCCAGGTCTCACTCTGCAGCTCAGACTTGTAGTGATCCTCCTGTTTTCAGCCTCCCTAGTGCTAGGCTTACAGGATTACAGGCGTGCACCAACCACCACGCCTGACTGCCTGGACTTCACCACCTGCTCAGCACACCCGGGAGGGGGGCAAGGTTGGTCGGAGCGGTATGCGGTGCCAGGGAACTTTGCTTACCTAAGCGAGTGCCTAGTTCGCTAAGCTATCTCGCTGGCCCTCTAAGTGTCAAAAAAAAAGTTGCAAGTGTAAGTAGATGGTGCCTGCTTTAATCAGAAGGAGAAGTAGGACAGTGTTACAAAATGTCTGTAACAAAAAGGGCAGGTGGACTAGACTAGTAGACAGCTAGGTAGGTACCCGAGCCGGTGGCTGCGGCAGACTACAACCCCCAAGATCCCATCACAGCAGTCCTGCAGCAGATGCCAAACCCTCAGCGTCCAGACTTCTCCCACCCTTCGTACCTAGCGCCTAGCACTTGGCCTCCTGATGCTTCCAAGGCAGCAACAACCGTGAGAGGGCGGGGCCTAGGCCTGGACGTCTACGGGCAGGATTGAGCAGGCGCAGAGATGCGGCCGACGCGGAAGCCGGGAGAGGCGGGGTGTGGGCGGGGCGGGGGCGGAGCCTGGGCCCCTAGCGCGGGAAGTCTGGAACCAGCGATCCCTGCTGCGGCGCAGTCAGGATGTTGGAGCGTGAGCTTCGTCGTAAGTCCCTCCGGGTGCGGGTTCCGGGCTCGGGGTGCGAAATGGACCTCGGCATAGACCCTCACTGTACTTCCTCCCGGCAGAGCTGAGCAAGGCCAAAGCTAGAGCACAGAGGAGTGGGCAGCCGAGGGAGGAGGCGGCCTTCTGCCACCAGCTGGGGGAACTGCTGGCCGGCCATGGTGAGCGCACGCAGGCGCCGAGCGCGGTGGGACCCAACCCCTCCGGACTGTCCAACCCATTAAGGCTCCGCGCCTCTCCCCAGGCCGCTACGCGGAGGCTCTGGAGGAACACCGACAGGAGCTACGCCTGCTGGAGGGCGCTCAGGATTCCTTGGGCTGTGCAGTGGCCCACCGAAAGATTGGAGAGAGGCTTGCCGAGATGGAGGAGTATTCGGCAGCCCTGCAGGTGAGTCACTGCCGCCTCCCAGAGGTGGCAGGTGGAGGGACCCGTTGCTGCTGGCGTCCATGGGCAGCACACCAGCAACTCCCGGTCTTCTCTTGTGACAAAAGACATTAGCTAGTTGCAGCTTGAAGCTGCTGTAATCATGCAGACAGCCCTTGGGGCAGAGCAGAGTGACATATCTGACCAGTTTTGTGGGGCTTTGTGAAAGTAGGGAGCTCTCCTAGGCAAGAGTAGCTTTCCCAAGGGCCGGGTGTGGTGGCCCACGACTGTAATCCCAGCACTCGGGAGGCTGAGGCAGGAGGATCGGTGCGAGTTCGAGACCAGCCTGGGCTACAAAAGTGAGTTCAAGGCCAGCCAGAACTGCATACTGAGACCCTCTCAAAAAGACAAAAAAAAAAAAAAAAAAAGAGTAGCTTCCCCTGGGATCAGGACTTGAGGGTCTGCTTCAGGTGGGATCAGTTCAGTGGCTTTCTCTCTTCACACCAGCACCAGCACCGATATCTGGAACTGGCTGGCTCCCTGTCCAACCACACGGAGCTGCAGAGGGCCTGGGCTACCATTGGCCGTACCCACCTGGATATCTATGACCACTGTCAGTCGAGGGAGGCCTTGCTGCAGGCCCAGGCTGCCTTCGAGAAGAGCTTGGCTATTGTGGATGAGAAGCTAGAGGGTGAGTGGCCTTACCCCAGCCTCTCTGCAGTTTTGCCTCTCAGGCCCCTCCCTTTTTCAGGTGCCTGAGAAGGGGCTGCAGGCTTATGCCACCATCGACTCCAGTCTGGCAGATACCTATTCTCTGTGCTCTTCACAGTGCAGCAAGACCCTTGCCTCTCACCTTGAGAGACAGAAGAAAGGGTGGGTGGGTGGGTGGGACTGGGAACCCCACTTGGAAAGGATCTGCTGAATGTTTGGAGGGGGCATCTTCCAGGTACACTGACTCCTCGAGAGCTGAGCGAGATGAGGACCCGGCTCTACCTCAACCTGGGTCTTACCTTTGAGAGCCTGCAGCAGATGGCCTTGTGCAATGCCTACTTCAAGAAGAGCATCTTTCTTGCTGAGTGAGGCCCCAGCTCTACCCCAGAAGGCAGTAGGGTAGCCCCCCAGCTCCCCTGACAGGGCATCCTGGCTTGGCTCTTGATTTTCCATAAACAGAGAGAGAGAGAGAGAGACCCCTCACATCTGCAGTAGAAGCTGGGGAAGAGCAGAGTTAGGCTCCAAGACTGTAGTGTGGCAGGGCTGGGGTCTGCATGGCATCAGTACCTGTGACGCTGGATGTTCCCTCCACCCAAGTGCCATCTTTTTTTTTTTGTGGGACCAGGGTTCAAACTCACGACCTTGCACTTGCCCAGCAGGCACTTGTGCCTCGGAGCTATCTCCCCAGCCCCCCAAGTGCCATCTTAAATGCTTCAAGTGCTCTTTATCCACTTTCCCAAAGCTAGAGGATCCTGGGTACTCTTAGCACCTGTTATTTTCACTCCTTGCAGGCATAACCACCTCTATGAGGACCTGTATCGTGCCCGCTACAACCTTGGTGCTATCCACTGGCGCGCAGGGCAGCATTCTCAGGCCATGCGCTGCCTGGAGGGGGCCCGGGAGTGTGCTCGTGCCATGAAGAAGCGGTTCATGGAGAGCGAGTGCTGTGTGGTGGTCTCGCAGGTGCCACTCTCACCACTCTAGGTGTGTCTCCTGGGTGGGCCTGGGCCTTGGAGAGTGTGCAGGCTCATCTCTCTTTGCTCCCCAGGTCCTGCAAGACCTGGGAGATTTCTTGGCTGCCAAACGAGCTCTGAAGAAGGCCTATAAGCTGGGTTCCCAAAAGCCTGCACAGAGGGCAACAGTCTGCCAGAGCCTCAAGTATGGTGAGGCTGGACAGGAGCCTGAGGGCTAAATAGCCTGAAAGGGTGGGGAAGGCTCTGCCCTCTCAGCCAGGGAGGCCCAAGCACAAGTTCTTGGTGAAGCAGTAGCTTTAGTAGGGGACTCTTCTAGCAAGAGCAACGGGTCACTATCAAAAGACCTCGCTTTTAGCTCAGCCTAACCAGGGGCACTGAAATGTGAGGAGGACATTGGCTGGCCTTTTTCATGAAGCAGGATCTTTATTGAAAAGTTGGAGACAATAGTAATTCCACCATTCCACTGGGATGAGAGGGCAGGTGGCATGCATGTGGCTCAGATACTAACCACAGTGACAGTAGCAGTTAATGATAGCTGGCCTGTACTATAAACCAAGTTCCATTCTAGGCTGTTGTGCATGTCTGTTCTAATCTCTGAGGTGCTCCACACAGATTCTCCTACTGTTACTACTGGCCAGGTGGAAATATGAAGGGGTTAGATGGCCTGCTAGAGGAAACCGAATGGTAGGGGCAAAGCTGGGTCAAGGCCCTGTGCCATGCTGCCCCTCCCACAAGACTCTTTCCAGCAGTGCTGACAGTGGTCCAGTTGCAGCAACAGCTGGAGGAAGCTGAAGGCAGCGACCCTCAGAGTGCCATGGCCATCTGTGAGCAGCTGGGAGACCTGTTCTCCAAAGCAGGTGATTTCCCAAAGGCAGCTGAGGCTTATCAGAAGCAGGTTTGTGGCTCCTGGCTAGAGGGGGAGGAAAGGGCTGGTAAGGTGTTGAGTGGGTGTAGACCTCACTATACTGGCTCCTCAGCTGCACTTTGCTGAGCGGCTGAACAAAACAGACTGTGAGCTGGCCATCATCCATGTGTCCCTGGCCACCACATTGGGAGACATGAAGGAACATCGCCAGGCTGTGTACCACTATGAGGAGGAACTGAGGCTGTGCAAAGGCAACGCCCTGGAGGTGAATATGCCCCCTTTCCTGCCCTCCTAACAGGTTTGCCCCCATGACTTTGCTGTGAGATTATGGCTGTCCAGCCAGAAGGCATGATGGATGCCACCACAGGGTAAGCTCTTCCTTCCAAAGAGATAGGGCAGGACCAAGGCACATGTTCCTGTTTCATGTAAGCAGCTGGGCAAGCCAGCATAGGACTGAGGCCAGCTGGATGTGATGGGGCAGCAGTCCCCAACCCCACCCTTCTCCTCTGTTCCAGGAAGCTAAGACCTGGCTTAACATTGCGTTATCCAGAGAGGAGGCTGGTGATGCATATGACGTGTTGGCACCGTGCTTCCAGAAGGCTCTCAACTGTGCCCAGCAGGCACAGCGGCCCCAGCTACAGGTATAAGAGCTGGTCCTACCCAAATTAGGTCCCCAACAAACCCAGTATCCTTATAGGTTGCCCCTCCCCCTTGTTCTACACCAGTGGTTCTCAACCTTTCTAATGCCTTCACCCTGCAATACAGTTCCTTGTGTTGTGGTGACCCCAAACCAAAAAATAATTTTGGTGGCTACTTTAAAACTGTAATTCCAGATAAATAACATTTTCCGATGGCTTTAGGCGACCCCTGTGTTTGTTCGACCCCCACCGGGGTCGCGACCCACAGGTTGAGAACTGCTGTATATCCCCCTCCATGCCCTGTGTGCCCATTGCTGAGCAGGACATCCCCCTCTGCTCCTCAGAGACAGGTCTTACAGCACCTCCACACTGTGCAGTTGAGGTTGCAGCCCCAAGATGCCCCTGGCACTGAAACCAAACTTCAGGAGCTAAATATGGCCAAAAAGGAGGAGGAGGAAGAGGAGGAGGAGGAAGAAGAGGTGGAAGAAGGAACCATCGAGGCTCTAGAGACCATTGAGCTGGAACTCTCAGAGAGTGGTGAGGGCTGACCTCTGCTTTGATTGCTGTGGTGGTTACACCTCGTGTTACTCCCCTGGCCTACACTGGGCCCTGGGCCAGCATGCTGAGAACTGATGCTGTGCCCTCACAGAATCTGCTGAGAACCTGTGGTAGGGAAACAACCATGAGCAGCAGGGCGACAAGTCCTTCGGTGGAAGTGGATGAAGGATGCTGACGACAGGCAAGGAGCCTGAGAAAGCCCAGTGGTCAGGTTGAGTGCGCATCAGCCAAAGAAGGCTACATGGCACCAGAGCTTGGGAGATGGTCCCATTTGAGGCATGTGTTTAATGTCCAGGGCAAATGAAATAAGAGTATGTCACAGAAGGCCTTGCTGTCCTGAGCTGGAAAGATAGCTCAGTAGAATAAACGCTTGCCTGGCAAGCACAAGGGCCTGAGTTCAATCCCCAAGTTCTTCATTTAGGTTCTCTCCAGTAGTGAATGTTTGACTGGGCATGGCAACGCACGCCTGTAATCCTAGCACTTGGGAGGCTGAGGCAGGAGGATCAGTGCGAGTTTGAGACCAGCCTGGGCTACAAAAGTGAGCTCAAGGCCAGCCTGAACTACATAGCGAGACCCTGTCTCAAAAAGACAAAAAAAAGAAGGCCTTGCTGTCCTGTGCCACAGAGCACACACTCAGGCCAGCTCAGCCAGCTGTACAGAGGGTGAATATGAGAGACTGACTAGGGCAGTGAGCTTAGATGGGGAGAACAGCAGGAGAGGCAGGTTATGGGGGCTGAGAGCTGGTTGAGAGGTGTGTAGATGGAGACTGGTTTCTACCTGAACAGCAGGTAGTAGGGAGCTTGTCCATAAGATCTGGGGTTTAAGTCTACGGAAAGGCCTTGCCTTTGGCTATAAATTTAATGAGCTTCCACAGTCTCAGGGCAAGTAGCCTAGTGGTCATAAGAAGCTGGGGCTATGTTTTGTAGAAGAGGTCAGTTTGGATGTCAATGGTGTATAGCTAGTGTGGGAAGAGAAGATCATAGACTTGAACTTCAGGGAATGCCACTCTGCAGGCAGGCACAGGAAGGGTGTGGTGGCACATGCCTGAAATCTCAGCAGTCTGGGAGGCTGAGCCAGGAGAATCACATGCCCATCCTGGGCAAAGTAGTGATTTAGCAATATACTGTCTAGGGGGAGAAAATATCAGTCAAGGAGAAAGGTATAAAGGAGATGGGAACACCAAAAGGAGCTGGAGGCAGCCAGCCAGGAGCAGAGGGCTTGGTGAAAGGGTGTCTGCCAAGATCAGAAGAAGCAGGAGAGGGTGCTGGGAACTCAGGAGCATGCAGGGCACCTGGCCTGGGTGGGTGCTGTGGGTGGAAGTGGGGTTGGTGTGGTGGGGGATCAGCTTTGACCTCGCCTGGCTAAGGAGCCCTGGGGCCCACTATCCCTTGGAGTTTACTTTGCTCCTTAGTAATTAAAAGCCTGGGAGGGGGCCAGCGAGATGGCTCAGTGGTCTAAAGCGCCTGCGAAGGAAAGTTAAGGCAAGCACTGCGACCGCTCCTCGATCCCTGGCACTACCTGCTGCACACCCCGACCCCAGGACAGGCTGAGCCAGCCATAACACAAACAAATAAATGAGGTTTAAGAGAAATAAATAAAAAATCTTAAAAAAAAAAAAAAAAAAATGGGGGCGCCTGCTTAGGAAAGCTTAGGTGGCTGCAGGGACTGAGGTTTGATTCCTGGCACCACATGCTGCGCCAGCCCTGTCCTCAGGGCAGGTTGAGCCGACCATAAAAATACATAAATAAACAAACAAAAGTTCTGAAACAAGAAAAAAATAAGTAAATAAAGTCTTAAAAACAAAATAAAACAGGCGCTGGGGAAATAACTCAGTAGAATAAGCGCTTGCCTGGCAAACACAAGGACCTGAGTTCAATCCCCAGTCCCACAAAAAAAAAAAAAAAGTTCTGAAAAAAAAAAAAAAAAATTATTTAAAAAAAAAAAAAAAGGGCCTAAGAGGTGTAGGGGCTTCTCTGCTGGCCTTCCATGGGCTCATAGCTGGGCTGGTTCTGTTTCAGAGGATGATGCTGATGACCCTTCCCGGGAACCAGAGGAGGATGAGGAGCGGCAGGGCTGCCTGGGCCGGCGGAAGGTGAACAAGGTGAGCACAGTGCCCCCAATCCCACTGCAGGTCCAGCCCCACCACCAACCCCTCACACCTCTGCCTGGGCCTGGGCTGCTCTCTACAGTGGAACCGGCGCAATGACATGGGCGAGACACTTCTGCACCGAGCCTGCATTGAAGGCCGCTTGCGTCGTGTCCAGGACCTTGTGAAGCAGGTGAACTACTACCCCAAATGCATCACCACCTGGCCCCAGCCCCATTCCAAAGGAGCTGTGGGCTTGGCCAGGATCTCAGTCATCTTTAGACTTGAGGGCCCAGTCCCACCCAGAATAGGGCAGCTCAGATAGAGGGGGAGGTATGGTGGCTGTTCAGCCTGGAGGGAGGATAGGGTAAGCTCAGCTTTTACTGCTGAGCCAGGACCAGAGGAGGAGAGGCCTGGGCCAACCAAGTGACAGACTATGGGGCCCCAGCCTTACTTAAGCCACAAAGCCCCTGAAACCAGGCCAGCCTGCAGGGCATGAAAGGCTGGGTCTTTCCTGTCACTGGTCACAGGGCCACCCTCTTAACCCTCGAGACTACTGTGGCTGGACGCCTCTGCATGAAGCCTGCAACTATGGGCATCTGGGTAAGTGGAAGATGGGCAGGACCTTATTATATGGGGAGATGAGAGGGGACAAGGCGGAGTCTGAGCTTGGTGCTGGGAGTGAAGCTCGTGTCCTCTGGCCCACAGAGATTGTCCGCTTCCTCCTGGACCACGGGGCCTCAGTGGATGACCCTGGCGGCCAGGGGTGTGAGGGTATCACCCCTCTGCATGATGCTCTCAACTGTGGCCACTTTGAGGTGGCTGAACTACTCATTGAAAGAGGGGCGTCTGTCACTCTTCAAACCAAGAAGGTAAGTCTGCTGTGTGTAGAGGCAGGCCTGGTAGGCGGGGCTGTCTGTCCCTTGCTCAGCTGGGTGCCACACAGGGCCACAGCCCACTGGAGACACTGCAGCAGTGGGTGAAGCTGTACTGCAGGGACCTGGACCTTGAAACACGACAGAAGGCAGCAGCCATGGAGAGGAGGCTCCAAGCAGCCACCTTGGGCCCAGGCAAGTAGCGTCTATCTCATTTGTTCCTGAGGACATCACCAGTAGGCCCTGAGCTCTGACTCCAAGAGATCACAGTGACATAAGTGGCAGGGTAGGAAGTGCTGAGCACGTATCTCATGAGATTCCTTCTCTTACAGCCCCCTGTAGTACTCCACCCCCCCGGACTGTCCTAAGTAACCATCTGTTTGACCCTGAGACATCGCCTCCCTTGAGCCCCTGCTCTGAGCCCCTAGCTCCTCAAGCCCATTCTAGGATCTCACCCAAACAGACTGCATCAGCTGTGGGCAGGTCTCGAAGGAGCAGGCAGAGGTTGGCTCGCAGCAGCAGCAGCTCAGACGGAGAAGACAATGTGAGCCTCCATAGCCCATCCCAGAAGAGGCTGAGATGCTCTGCCTTGGCACAGCAGGGTGAGGCCTGGACTTCTGGTCCTGCCAGCAGTAGGGAGGCAGCCACAGCAAGCACCAGTCGAGCAGCCTACCAGGCAGCCATCAGAGGTGTCGGCAGTGCTCGGAGCCGCTGCCAGGGACCTGGTCCAATTCGGGACACAAGCAAAGGTCCTGTGCCCCAGGCAGCACTCATTCCTGAGGAGGAATACCTGGCTGGAGACTGGCTAGAGTTGGATGAACCTCTGGTGCATAGTCGTCCATCCCGCCTGGCCTGCCCTCAGGGCAGCGGGGGCAGTAGCGGCAGTGCTTCAGGATCAGATGAGGAGTGCCCTGTCAGACCTGCAGGCCGGACCAAACAGAAACGCCTGACCTCTTTCAAGAGTTGGAGTCCCCTGAAGGAAGCAAGAGGCATAGCTACAGAGTCCTCTGGCAATTCCGTCATGCCCAGGGCCTCTGGGCCCAGCGGAGAGAATCCTGAAACAGGCCAGTCTGTGGTGGGTGCACAAGGAGTAGAACCGAGCAGCTTAGGCAGGCGGGGTGGAGGCCTCTGTCTTTTCTGACTGTTCCTTCTTCTCCCCGCACCTGCCAGAGCCTGGTTCCACCCCCTCCTATCCGAATTCGGGTTCGAGTTCAGGATCACCTTTTCCTCATCCCTGTTGCACACAGGTAAGTAAGACTTGCTTTCTCAGCACCAGCCCCTTATGCCTGTCCTGCAGTTTTGTGCCAGGAAGACACAGTGCCCTTGTGTGTGCATGTCAGGATAGGACACAAAATAAGGCTTTCCTTTGACTACAACTCCCACCCTGCTGTGCCATAAGGTGCCAGGGTGACTTTGTCCTGCTCAGGCTCAGGCACAAGTCCCTGGAATGTCCAGGAGTCCAGGGAAGAGAAAGAAAAAGACAAATGCAGATGGTGTAGCCACTGAGCAGGGATAGCAAGACCCCAGGGCATCTCTTGGACTCAGCGTGCAACCCTTCTCCACAGCAATGAGGCCCACTCTGTGGCCTGGCTGGCGGAACAGGCTGCCCAGCGCTACTACCAGACCTTTGGGCTGCTCCCAAGGCTCACTCTGCAGAAGGAGGGAGCCCTGCTAGCCCCTCAGGACCCCATCCCTGATGTCCTGCAGAGCAATGATGAGGTGAGCAGCTGGGCTACGGGCATGGGCTGTTCCTCTTGCTGGGGTAATCACTAACCATGCTCCCTAGGTGTTGGCTGAAGTAACGTCATGGGACCTCCCCCCACTGACGGACCGCTACCGCAGGGCCTGCCAGAGCCTGGGGCAAGGTGAGGGCCCTGAACAGCCCTAGCTGTGGTTGGAAGCTTGGGCTGAAAGGCTGGGCATGCAGGCCTCACCCACCTATGCTGCTCCCAGGTTGACTGGGCACCTCTCTAGCCTGGCACCTGCCATACATGAGGGTAGCAGGTGGGGCAGACATGCTACAGCTCATGGGAGGTTGGGTGCTGCAGAAGTGAAGCCCAGGGAAGAGAGGCCGGTGCGAGCTTCGGGCTTCCTTGGCAGGAAATTGGTCTTGGGGTGAGGAGACCTGCTTCATGTAGGGGGCTCAATGGTGCTGAATCCCTTGCTTGTGGGAGTGGGTTCAGCATAGCTCCCAGGCTGCCTGGCTTCCCTATAGGGTTCAGAGGCAAGAATGTTGGCCCTGCCCCAAGTGACCATATCTCCCTCCCTAGGAGAGCATGTGCAGGTGCTGCAGGCCATGGAGCGCCAGGGCTCAGGCCCCTCCTTCAGCACATGCTCACTAGCCCTGCGCCAGGCCCAGCTCACACCTCTGCTGCGGGCCCTCAAGATGCACACTGGACTCCGTGAGCTGCGCTTAGCAGGAAACCGGCTGGGGGATGGTTGTGCAGCTGAGCTGCTGGCTGCCCTGGCCACTATGCCTAGCCTCGTCCTCCTCGACCTCTCTTCCAACCACCTGAGCCAAGAAGGTCTGCGCCAGCTTGCTGGAGGCCCTACAGGCCAGCGTACTTTGCAGGTACAGGCCCCGGACACTGTCCCAGCAGCCTGGAAACATCACGGCTCTTAGCCTTTCATGGTATTGCCTGTGAGAGCTGGCTCACGCTCAACACCGAAGCAGGCATGTATAAAATACCAGGACCTCTGTGAAGGCTGGGCACTCAGGGCCCACCCATGTCTTCCACAGAACTTGGAGGAGCTGGACTTGAGCATGAACCCTCTGGGTGATGGCGCTGGCCAGGCCTTGGCCTCCATCCTGCGGGCCTGCCCAGTGCTCAGTACCCTGCGCCTCCAGGCCTGTGGCTTTGGCCCCCACTTCTTCCTGAGCCACCAGGCAGCACTGGGCAGTGCCTTCCAAGGTGAGCTGACCAGGCAGGTCTATCCCTTGATTCCAGGTAAGGGGACTCAAGGGCCTTGAGCAGAAGGCATGTCAGGCATGGCTTCAGCTTCTGCACACACACGGATAGAACTGTCTGAGCTCTGAGAGGCATGTGGTGTGTGCCCAGCCTGGACTGTCCCCTCAAGACATCCTAGCCCTTGTCACACCATACCTAGAGGGGTGCCAGGAAGGCTGTCTCTGCCCCTGAAGACTTCCAGTGCCTATGGCTTAAACCTTCTGCAGATCCAAGTGGTTCTACCACGTGCCTACCAGGATGCTAAGACAGCAGCCCCAGGGCCAAGAGTTGGGAACTGGGGCCACCCAGGGGAGGTACCTGGATTGGGCAGTTGTGGTAGCAATGCTCCCCTCATCTCCAGACAGATGTCCTGGCCCAAGGCTCCATTTCTAGCAAGAGAAACTAGATAAAGTTTTTTTCTTGGGTACCTTAAACACCCTCACCCCACCCCACCCGCACCCCCAGAACTCAAGGATAAATTCAAAAGGACTACAAAGGCTTGGGGCCTGGAACTTTGAGTATGGGGTTAAGGATAGGTGGTGGCCGCATGGGCCTGACAGGTTCTGGCACTTGCAGATGCTGAGCGCCTGAAGACCTTATCCCTGTCCTACAACTCACTTGGCACCCCTGCCCTGGCCAGGATCCTGCAGAGTCTGCCCACCTGTACCCTTCTGCGTCTAGAGCTCAGCTCTGTGGCAGCTGACAAGAATGACTTGGGCCTCATGGAACCTGTAGTCAGATACTTAACCAAGGTACAAAGTGGGGATGTGTCATCTAGCCAGAACAGGGGGATATTAGAGACTGGAGGCCAGTGGTTACAGAGCTAAAGCCCAGGGGGCCCGGGAAGGGATATAGGGAGAGGGTAGGTTATACCTAGAACAGCCCGGCATGTCTATACATATGTCTACTTCAGGCTGTGACTTCCTGGTCACTAACAAAGACACTTAGGACTAGAATAATCTCCCAACACCAGGCAGGTCCCAGAGGACACCATCTCCTACACATACACACATGTCCCTTGTGCCCTCTTCTGGGCGTTCCAGACAACATTCACCTGTGTGATTTCTCATTGCAGCATCCCAGGTACTTGTGTCCAACTGAAGGATTTCCTGGTGGGGGCCTGGGTGCAGAGAAAGGCAGGGCAAGTGCCACTGAGCTTGGGCTCTAGAGGGGCTGGGGAGATAGCTCAGTAGAATAAGCACTTGCCTGCTAAGCTCAAGGGCCTGAGTTCAATTTCCAGACCTGTAAAACAAAAACAAACAAACAAAAAAAAAGACTCAGGGCTGGGGGGATAGCTCTGTGGCACAAGTGCCTGCCTGGCAAATGCAAGGTCGTGAGTTTGAACCTCTGTCCCGCACCACCAACAACAAAAAAAGACTCTGAGCTGAGCTTGGGCTGTGTATGTTTCCAGGAAGGCTGTGCTTTGGCCCATCTGACCCTGTCTTCAAATCACCTGAATGATGAGGCTGTGGGAGAGCTGAGCAGGTAACAAGCCTGCCCCACTACCACCATCCTAAATAGGCCTAATCTGTAGGTCTGGGACCTCCCATGAACTGGCCAGGTGGGGCTGAGTGCTTTCTGCTTCCACCCTGTCTCTGTGGCTGCCCCTAGTAGGTGAGCTGCCTTCCTTTTCTGTCCATACTTCTGGGGCTCTTGACAACTTTCTAAGAATTTATTTTATTTTTTTCTTGTTTCAGAACTTTTGTTTGTTTATTTTTATGGCTGGCTCAGCCTGCCCTGAGGGCAGGGCTGGCGCAGCATGTGGTGCCGGGGATCGAACCACGGTCCCTGCAGCTGCCCAAGCTTTCCTAAGCAGGTGCTTTAGATCACTGAGCCATCCTGCTGGGCCCCAGTATTTTTATTTTATTTTTTATTGATTTTTTGGGGGGGTGTGACCTTTCTTATCACCCTTTGTGTTTCGGTCCACCCAAGGGTCACTAACCTCATGCCCCTAGAACTTTGCCTGGTTCGTAGGGAGTGTCAGCTGTGCCCAAGCCTGGTCAGGTACATCTAGAGCTGGCTATTGCAGTCCTGACCCTTGGCCAGGGCTGCTAGCTCGCCTTTAAGGAGCTTCCACTCATGCCAGGCCAGGCAAAGCCTGTTAAGTAGGCTTGCTTGGTAATGGTGTGAGGGCTGTCCTGGGGGCTAATTCTGACTCCCCATGTGGTCGCAGGTGTCTCCCTGTTTGCCCTTCACTCATCTCTCTGGATCTGTCTGCCAACCCGCAAATCAGCTGTAGCAGCCTGCAGCAGCTCCTTTCGGCACTCCAGGAGAGGTGTCAAGGCCTCAGCTTCCTTGGCCTTTCAGGTGAGAGCTGGACTTGGCCACTCTGCTTCCATTTTGGAACACACTGTTGTGTTCCGGTGTGTCACACAAGTTGGTTGCCTGAAGCCAAGGTGCTCCCCCTAAGGGGCTCTCACTGCCAAGACAGGAAAGGGCCATGAGGCCTAGGGATGAAGCTCAGTTGTAGAGCACTCACCTAGCATGCTCTAGGTTTGACCACAGGGCTGGAGGAAGGTAGAAGGGATAAAAGTAGGAAGGAGACAAGGGAAGGGGCATGAACCAGAGGTGGGCAGTGTCTGGGGAATATCTACCTCTGACCCATCCAGCCATGGTAGGAAGGACCTTATTCCACAGGATTTCCTCATAGTAGCAGGAAGAGGAAGCCCAGGAGCCAGGTGGTGAAAACTGCCACCAAAGGACCCTACCACCTGGAAGAGACTTTCCAGATCCTATCTGTCAAACTGTAGTGTGATGTAGTTTCTTTCCCAACCATATCAGAACAGCTATCTGGAGGATAACTCAGAGAGCTGGTGAGCTGGGGACTAACAGCCTGGCAGGCCCAGCTTAGGTCTGGACAGAGAACCACAGGGGACAAAGGCTGTGCACAGGGGAGTCCTTGGTTCTTCCTGTCCCTTATCCCCTGAACTTCAGACACCTGGATTCCTGGCACTTTTCCCATTTTTCTCCCTGATGTCTTGAGTCTAGAGGGAATTTTGGCTTGAGGATCAAAGCCCTGGCAGTTCAGTGACTTCCTGAGCCTTTCTGGCCCATGATGTAGATTTGCAAGGAGCCCCTGTTAAGTCCATTTTATGGGCTGCAGGATAAGAGCAGGCAGTGTGGAGCAGAACTACGAGTACAACATTGCCCACCTGACCCTAGCCTGTGGAAAATTCCTTCCTAAAGATCAAACCTACCCTCTACTCCCTTGCAGGCTGTGCAATCCAGGGTCCTGTAGCCCCAGGCTTCTGGGACAAGATCACCACACAACTGCAAGAGCTCCAGTTGTGCAGCAGAAGCCTATGCCCTGAGGACCGTGATACCCTTCGACAGCTATGGTTGGCCCAGGGGACATGCTCATTGGACCGAGGCCCCAAACTGTTCTTCCAACGCCTCTGACCCCCTCCCTACCCTTTTCACCACAGAAGCCTCAATAAACAAGGCTATTGCCTCACTCACACTGCTGCTGTCTGAGGGCTGGATAAGCAGAGTGGTTGAATTCTATGAGGCTGGATTATACTTTTCCTTTTTTTTTTTTTTGTCTTTTTGAGACAGGGTCTCGCTATGCAGTTCAGGCTGGTCTTGAGCTCACTTTTGTAG
>PVJA010020664.1:0-36671 GCA_004027025.1 Myocastor coypus | reverse complement strand
TTGCCCCCCTGACCTCTGTGCTGTTCCTTCCTATATTCTATGTGGACAGGGCCAGTGTGATGTCAGTGAATGCAGAGTCTAGGTATTTGCAAAGGATGTTCTAAACCAAGGTTGCCCTCTACTGCAGTTTGAAACCTTAAAAACAAAACACAATGAAACACATGGCATGAACAGTACCCTAGAGGTTTAGATAGCATGAAGAGGTCCCAGTCACCCTTGCTATCCTGACAGGCTGTGAGTGGGCAGTGACAATTATTCCCAGCTGAATCTAGTGCCAAGTACCAATGCATAAAATCATGATTCAATAAGTGTGTGATATTTTAGGTCATTAAATTGGGGGACAATTTATTTTCTAGGCTAGATAACATCATTTAATGAAAACCTAGCTTCTTTAGCTTCCCTCCCATGTTAACTGATGCTGCCGTTTCTTCCATTCACTGCCTCAGTGATCTCCCTTCTCGTTTGTTGTTCCTTTCCAAATGTATTAAGAAGTAGCACGTGTCAGCTAGTGAGATTAGGTGGAAAGGAGAAATACAAAGATCACCATTCCCACAGAAAAGTGTGAGCCATGGATGCATTCTGGATAATAAAAAAACAATGGTCATTTGAGCCCTAAACTAGTAATCAAAAGCATAGCTGTTATTTTCTACCTGCCGTTTAAGGATGTTAGACTTTGCTAATGTGCATTTGGAAGAAATCAGAAAGTTTATATGTATCCTCTGTGTGCAAATTACTGACACTCCATACTATAACCAGAAAAGAGTGAATCATTTGGTTTATGGCTTCTGCCCCCTAGTTTGTATCATTCATTGCTTCTAAAATAACAAATATATTTTGTGCATCATCAAAGGTTATTTATATAGCCAGTGATTCACCGTTGGCACATTTAATTAGTTGAATAATTTTATGGTTATTTATATTCAATAGTATAATTCAGAGATTTATAAATGAAATTGTGGCTGGATGTGAATATATACATGACCAACATGATATATAACTAAACGGGAAGTCTTTCATTGCAGTGAGAGTGCTGTGTCACATTTCTGCTTGCAGTGAAGCGTGAAGATGTAAATAGCATTGTTGTAGGGTAATCTGCTGTATTAATCAGCATCATCATAAAATACCTGAGATTATTATCTTACAAAGTAAAAAGGTTTATTTTGATTCATAGCTCTGAAAGTTTCTATTAAAAAATCAGGCAGATTATTGATTTGGGTCTCTGGCAAGGGAGATATATCATGACAGGAGCATTTAATTGAGAAAAATCATTTATTTTATGAGTCAGGTAGCAAAGGGTGAGACAGGAGGGGGCTGGACTCTTGCAGTCCCCTCCTAGGGCATACCTCCAATGACCTGAGGATCTCCCCAAAGAGCTTATTTCCAGAAGGTTCACAGTATCTTCTAGCAAAGCCATCCTGGGGACAAAATCTTTAACGTATATATGGGAACCATATCCAAATCAACATACTTACCTATGCCTTTTTTCCAGATATACAGTGAAGGAAGAGAATCCTCTAAGAGCTGCTATCTTCCTGGGTGTTACATGAACCATAACTTCTTTCTGACTTTATTCTAGGCTCAGTTAAAGATGTAGAGGGACTAAGTTTTGGCTATTCTATATGGAAATATTCCATGAACATCATAAAAGTACTAAATGTAGCATAATGTACCCATATCTTTAGTGTTTCTCTAGGTTTATCAAGTAATGAAATTTTTGAATTAGTCATCACAAAACAATGTTTCTAAATAAAAGAATATAAGAATTTAATTAGTTAATGAAAAAAATCATTACTCATTTAAGTTTTCTCTCACACCTACCCAAATGCAGGGCAAGTAAATATGTTTTAGCTAGTATCATACAAGGAATAATGAACTTCTAATGGCACTAAATGGTAAGTGTATTTAATTTGAGATGGGTTTTGGTGATACACTTGGTAAAGAGTACTCTAAAGGGTAAAAGTTTAAGTGAATTTTCAGTGACCTTCACATGAAATCACACAGAACTAACTAACCTGATAGAATGAGCCACAAATCAGAAATAATATAAATGCTACTTATAAAACAGCTTATTTCATTTATCAGGTTTCTTAGCTCTCTCAACTTTCTCCTTTGCTTCTGGATTTTAAACTTTGTTTCCTTTCTTATTTTTCTCTAAGAAAACCAACTTTGTGGATTTAAACAGTACAGTCCACAAAGCTTGGACTGTCTACCTGTCCTGATCTGCTCCTATTAACTCTGAGTATTACTAAATACGTAATTCCTATTTTCACTGAAATTTCTAATGTAGAACTATTGTTTACTTCATTGTAGGTTTTGGGTAAATACTGCAATTTCATTTCTCCAGGATCATTTTTGTAGCTTTTTTTTACTTTGTGTATTTGGTACAGCATCTTACTATGTAGCTTGGCCTTAGTGATCCTCCTGTTTTCAGCCTCCCCAGTGCTGAGTTTACAGTGTGTGCCACCACGGCCAGACTCAGTGGCTGGCTCAGCCCGCTCTAGGAGTGGGACTGGGACAGCATGTGGAACTGGCAATTAAACTCTGGTCCCTGCACTTGCCAAAACAGATGCTTTTACTGGACCTTTGTAACTATTTTTATTTGTTTTCTTTGTCCAATTTCAATGGAAACAGTTGGATTGGTACTGGAAATAAAACTTGTACTGGTCAATTGGATACTTTCTTTCTTGATGCTTGACATAGTTTAGGCAAAAAGCAAAAACTAAAAAATATATATCTATACCTTAGAGGAAGTCCAATGTGATGTCTTGTATTAATGACTACAATGAAGTCTTGACATTTAATCAGAGATGAAACTAAATTAAAAACATGATATCACTACTCTACTAAAATGCAAATAAGTTAAATTAATTTAAGTAGTACTATTTCCTAATTTATATAGGAGTCCATTTTGATTGTATTAGAAAGTCCACAAAAACATATTATAATCCTAATGTTGTGGGGACTTTTGAATTAGCGCAGTGGTTGAAGTGTCTGCATGGGAAATCCTAGTCAGGTACAGGGGACGGTGGTTCAATCCCCACACCCACCCTTAAGGCAGCAGGAGCCAGCCAAAAAACAAAACAAAACAAAACAAAACAAAACAAAACAAAACAAAACACAACAACCTTTCACAATCTTGACGTTATAAAATTCTCCTAATTGTGTCTTCTGAAAAAGTACACAAAAGCACTTTCATGTATTTATTTTTCAAAGAAACTGCAAAGCAGTATTAAAACAGAAAAATTACAGTGATACAGAATACTGGTTAGGCAGATGCAGGGAACAGAATTCAATTCCTGGTGTGCTTTGCTGGTGTCGCCCTTGGGGCAGGCTGAGACTAGGCATAATAGTGTGTGCCTGTAATTCCAATACTTGGAAGGCTGAAAACAGGAGGATCACTATGAGTCTGATCTGTGTAGTGAGACCCTGTGCTAAATAAATAAATATAAATATTAAAAACAAAACCGAAAACAAATGATACAGAATTTCACTAAACAAAACAATAGAATTTCACAATATTTGTTGTATTTCATCTTGTTGTCTTTCAAAAAGAAAGAATAATTAAAAGACAAATTATGGATTAATTGCTCCTTTCCATAGATCAGCAGAAATCCACAGAGCACTTTCGTTTTTCAAGTATTTGTTTTAGTGTTAACTTAGAATGCCAGCTTGAGAGTTGGTTACTATGCTGGAAAGGGAAAAAATAGTTTCTGAACCCCGGAAAGCTGATAGTTGACTGACGGTACCATTGCAACAAGATGTTCTTCTAGAATTCAAGGCTGAGTGCTTCAGCTTACTTTCTAACTGTACCATGCAGTTGTGTAATGTTCTTTACCTCCTCAATTTTCTGAAGATGAGCTGTATGTAGGAGATATGTCAACAATTAAGCCAGGGAACCATGCCCAGAATAAGTAGGGGCTGTAACATTCATTATACTGCCACTCTGACTATGTTTCCCCAATGTTTTAAGATTAAATTTGTACCTGATAGACAAGGAACAATAGTTTATCACCTAATAAGAGTTAACACTCTTGTTTCTTGAGGAAGGAACATAAAACTGAGGGACCAAAGTGGGTTTCCACTGTGTTAAAACACAATTACATCATGATGAAAATGAAAAATGATATTTCCTTGAATGATCACACAAAGATTGAAGGCTTCAGGAACACTTACATAATCTATGGAAGAAAGGCTAACTTCTATAAACTAAACAATATACTACAAAGAATGTGCTGTGTGTGTGTGTGTGTGTGTGTGTGTGTGTGTGTGTGTGTGTGTACTTTGCTGTTGGGATGGAAAAGAAGTGTACTTTCAATTATGTATCATAATTTTCTCTGTAACAAAGATTGACTAGTTCATCAATATAACAATATGAGGGGCAAACTATAGGTTAATTGTAGGCAATGATAATTTGATCATTCTCTTTTAATTCCATCCTTAAATAAATAAACAAACAAACTGGAGAGTCTGGAAGGTGGGAAAAGCCAAGTTAAAGTTCTTACTGAAACACACATTATTTTTTTAAAAAAACAGAGCTGGGCAGAAGTCTAATAATTTTTACTGCACTCTTGAGAATTTTGCTTCAGCACTTGCTCATCTATGTGGCTTATATAGAAGGTCATTGTTGCCAAGGATACTCACAGGAGTGTGCAGTCCTTTATATCTGAATGTGGAGTTAACCTTTTTATAAGAAATGACTTTGGATTTATAATCATCAATACAAAGAAATTTGAGTCTGTGCAAATATATCTGTTGTACAATATTCCTCTTAATCAGTGGTGGAAGCCTTAAAGCATTCTAGTAGGTCACATTTAGGAAATGCACTTAATAAGGCTCACTGATAAAATGTTTAGTGACCTCGGATCTCCTAGTATCTTTGGCATGATCAGAAAGATAATATATTAAATTTCCCATTGAATCAATTTTGCTATTTAAATAGCTATCATTGGCTGTTAATCTTTTGCTGAGATTATTGTGCACCAAAAGTATTTCTTTTTTATTGAATATTATTCCTATTGACTTTCTTTAAAAGTCTTTTGTGATCATGCTGGAACAGTGCTGACGTCTCTCATTGAGGGCACTTTAGAAACGCAACCTTGTCTTGAGCTACAAACCTTACCTAAATGCTTCAGCTCTGTTTTAAGAGGGTAAAATTCACTCGAATATTTTGAATTTTATAATAGCTTTTTCTAACTACAGAGATT
This sequence comes from Myocastor coypus, assembly GCA_004027025.1. Lineage (NCBI taxonomy): Eukaryota > Metazoa > Chordata > Mammalia > Rodentia > Myocastoridae > Myocastor > Myocastor coypus. The sequence goes on along the minus strand of PVJA010020664.1, from coordinate 31,467 downwards.
GATTTACACATTTGGAGGAAGACTTTGACTATTATAATTTTTAATTGCAAATTATTTTACAAGAGATGGTGAATCTGTGTTTCATTGACGAATTCATTAACTGTGCCTCTAGGCTCTCAGTCATGCAATTTCTTTTGATCAACATTTACTCCTGATAAGAGTAGATTTTCCCAGAAAGAGTACTGACTCTAGATAAAGAAAAACACTTATTCCAAAATGAATGGTTTTGCTTCCTCATCTACCTCTACTGAGTACGAATTTTAGCAAATTCCATAGTTTGCCTTTTTGCTCTTTATTTTGTTCATTGAAGGTAAAACAGTTTCAGTGCGGTGCCATGATTGTTTGAAGTCTCCTTATACAGGATTCAGCGCTGCACATTCTTAATTTGGTTACAGTGAATTTCCATGTGAGCTGCAGGGGCCCATTTATTCAAGAATTATTTATTAAACCCCTTCTAAGTAACACATCATTTATATGCACATCTGGGAGCATCCTTAGAGAGCTTTCAGCTAAAATCCTCAGTGTTCTTAAGGTCAGCGACTTGAAGTGACTGTTCCAAAGGGATGTAAACAACGTGTAAGCTAGAACAAAAGCAGAATAAGTAAGTGCTAGGAAGCAGAAGCATTTCACACATTTTCTTGTCTAGTCCTTTTGTCGCCTGAACCACCAAGGCCTACAAAAAATATTTTCATTATCCCTTCCAGCCAAATCTCTGCTTCATTACTCCCAAATATGTGTGCCTATAATTGGAACTTGCTCTGTCCCTGCAATTACAAGTGAACCTCTTCGCTTGATCTTATCTTACCTTTTTTCTTTTTTTTTATTTTTAAAGAACATAAAGTAGTGATAGAAAAAGTAATTAGAAATGACATGAGATTTCACTAAACAAAGTAATAGGAATACAACAATGGTAGCTGTATTACATGATGCAATCTTTAAATTACTTGTTCAGATTACCATATATTAACATGTGGGATTCATATAAAGAAAAACAAAACCAAAACAATAACAAATAAGTTATAAGAAATTTAAAAGAGAAAAAAAACATAATAAAAAAATTTAACCATTAACTGGTCCTTTCAAAAGATCAGCACAAATTGTTCCAATTTTAGTATATGTGCTGCCGAAGCGAGCACAAGACCAGCACAAATTGATAATACAATTATCTAAACTATCCTTCATATATATATATATATATATATATGTATATATATATATATATATCCTTACTTGCATTTGTTCTTTTCCTCATTCCAGTTTTTCCTTCCCATTGGATGATTTCTTTCCATTTCCATTTCATAGTATCTGTTGTACCTTTTAGATTTTTATTACTATTTCAAGTTTTTACACTGAGATAATAACGTGTTTGCACAAGTGGATCTGATTTATTCACCTACCCATACAGTTTCTAGCTGCATCCACTTATTTACAAAAGCGTCAGATTTATCTGTGTATAACCAAATAATGCTCTGTTGTGTAAAAATACATATCTTTTAAAATTTTTATCCATTCCTCAGTTGACGGGCATTTGGATTGTTACCAAGATTTAGCTGTGACAAATTGTGCTGTTATAAGCATGGGTGCACATATATCACTGTGTTATGATGATTACAGTTCTTTTGGAAAAATACCTACGAGGGGAATAGCTGGCTTTAATGGGACCTCTAATCCTAGCTCATTGAGGAAACTCCATGCTGATTTCCATAATGATTTTACCAGCCTGTACTTCCACCAAGAGTGCAGAAGGGTTCCTTTTTCCCCACAGCCTCTCCAGTATTTGTTACTGGCTGACTGCTTTATGATAGCCATTCTTTCTGCTATAAGATGGTATAGTAAAATTGTTTTAATTTGAATATCAAGAATGACCAATGATGTTAAACAATTTTTCTTATATTTATTTGCTATTTGTATCTCTTCATTTGTGCGGTGTATATTCATCTCAGATGTACATAATTGGGTTGGGTTTTTGAATTTTGGAAGCTTGATTTTTAAAAATTCTTTATGTGTTCTAGATAGGAGTCCTTTGTCTGATGGACAGTCTGCCTTAATGGTCTCCTACTTCGTGGGTTTTATTTTTACTCTGTTGGTGATTTATTTTGACATGCAAAAACTTTTCATCAAAGATAACATCCCAATTGCTGGTTCTTTGAAGTATTTTTGAAGTATTTTTCCTATTCAGTTTGATTTTTGTTCAAGAACTCTATTTATCCCTATGTCCTTAAGGTTTTTATCTACTTTTTCTTCCAGAAGATTTAGTGTTTCAGTTTTAATATTTAAATCTTTGATCTATTTCATAGTTTTGTGCATGATGATAGGCATGGATCTATTTTAAGCCTTGGACATGGTGAAAGCGAGTATTTCTAGCATCATTTACTAAAGAGGCTATCTTTCTTCCAGTGAGTCTGTTTGGCCGCTTTGTCAAAGAAAAGGTGGCTGGACATGCTTGTAGTGGTATCTACATCTTCTAATCTGCTCCACTAATCCTCAGGTCTGTTTTTATTTTAGTACCATGCTGATTTTATTTCAAGTCAGGGATCGTGGTTCCTCTTGCCTTTCTTCTGTTGGTCAGGATTGATTTTGTTATTCTAGGTCTCTTCTGGTTCCAGATGAATTTTAGGAATGCTTTTTCTAGATCTGTGAGGTATACTAATAGTATTTTAATTAGGATTGTATTGAATCTGTATGGCAAATTTGGGAATATGGCCATTTTCACAATGTACTTTCTTCGCTATCTGGGAGCAAGGTATCTCTTTCCATTTTCTGGAATCAATTCTCTTTGATCTCTCTCTTTTTTTTTTTTTAGAGCAGTATAATTTTCATTGTATAAATCTTTTACTTCCTTTGTGAGATTGAATCCTAAATATTTCATTTTTGGGTTTGCTATTGTGAAAGGCATGGTTTCCATAATTTATTTCTCAGTGTGTTCATTGTTTGTGCATAGAAATGTTATTAATTTGCTTTTATGTATTTGGTACAGGGTCTCACTACACAGTTCAGCCACATAGTAACTCTCCTGTTTCAGCCTCCCCAGCATTGAGATTATAGGCATACACCACCACACCTGTTCTTTGTGGCTGGCTTAACACTTCTAGGCCAGCATGACATGTAGTTCTAGGAGTTGAACCTATGTTGTTTACCTTGCTCTGGCAGGTATTTTATCAATGAATAATCCAATGGTACCAATGCTGTTTATTTTTGGTGTTAACTTTGCATCCTGCTGTGCTAGCAAATTTGGTTATCAAATCTATGTCCTATGTCTTCTTTTTTTTTTTTTTTTTTGAGGGACTAGGGTTTGAACTCATGTCCTTGGCCAGGCAGGCACTTGTGCCATGGAGCTATCTCCCCAGACCCTAAATCTATAAGTCTTTTAGTGGAGTTTTTGGAGTCTTCTTACATACATCATCAAGTCATCTGCAAATAATGGCAATTTCACCTTTTCCTGTCTAATCATTATTCCTTTTATTTCTATCATGAAATTGCTTTGGCTAATGTTTTTAGGAGTATATTAAACAGAAGTCATGACAGTTGACATCTTTGTCTTACACCTGATTTCTTTTTTTTTTTTTTTTTTTTAATTTCAGTTAGGGTCTAAGAGCCTATAGTGTCTCACTACATAGATCAAACTCTTAGTGATCTGCCTGTGTTTAGCTTCCGAAGAGCCGAGATTATAGGCATGTGCCCCTATACCCAGTATCAATTGCCATATCAGCATGCCTCAGGAGCAGGGTTGGCATGGCTCATTGGGAATTGGACCCTGGCTTCTGAGTCTGCCTCAGCAGGCACTTTAATCTGCTGAGCTATTTGACCAGCCCTTTATCCTGATTTTAAAGCAAATTATTTCAATTTTTGTTTATTAAGTATAATGTAAGCTGTTGATTTGTCATAGATGGCTTTTATTAAATTGTAATAAGGACCATCTGTTCTGATTATCTGCGATGTTTTCATTATGAATAAGTATTGAACTTTGTCAAAAGCTTTTTCTACATCTGTTGAGTGATCATGTGGTTTTTGTCTTTGGCTCTGTTGATGTGTATTACTTTTATGGTTTTAAACTATCCTTGCATTCCTGGGGTGAATCTAAGTTGATTGTGATATATATTCTTCATGATTTGTTGCATTCTGTTAGCTCAGATTTTATTGATGATATTTGCATCTCTACTCATTAGGGAGAATAACCTGTAGTTCCCTTTTTGTGTTGGGTCCTTCTCTGGTTTTGTTATCAGACATACTTGTCTCCCTGAATGTGTTTGGGTGAATTGCTTTCCTTTCAGTTTCATTGAAGAGTTTGAGAAGTGTTGCCCTTAGGTACTCCTCAAATTTATTATAGAATTAACTGTGAATCCATCAGGACTTGAACTTTTATTTGTTGGCAGGTTTTCTTCTTTATTATATTTTCAATTTCATTGGCTGATATTGGGTTATTATGAATTTTTATATCATCATGATTTAGCTTTGGTAATTTCATGTGTGACCCATTGTTTGTCCAGGAGGGCACTGTTTACTTTCCATGTGTTTATAGAGTTTTTGCTGTTTCTTTTGTCAATAATTTCCAGTTTCCTTGTGCTATGGTCAGACAATATGCATGGCATAATTTGTATTTACTTAAACATGTTCTATGAGCTAACACATGATCTATTTTGGAGAACATCCTGTGTGCAGTTGAGAGAAATGTGTATTCTGACTTTTTTGGGTGAAACATCTGTAAAGCTCCACTAAGTCCATTTTTTCACAAGTTTGATTTAGTTCTGTTATTTCTTTGCTCATTTTTTGCAATGTTGATATATTTCTTTTTGCCAGCAGTGTGTTAAAATCCCCCAGAACAATTATATCATTACTCATTTGATTTTTCATGTCTGTTAAAATTTGTCATGTATATGACAAATTTTAACAGGCATGACATGTATATATATATATATATATATATATATATATATATATATATATATATATTTTGGGTGTTGCTATGTTATGTGCACATATATTTATAGTTGTTATCTTTTTCTCTTGCAGTTTTCCCCTAACAAGTATATAATGACCTTTGTCTCTTTAATCACATGACAAATAAATTTGGTTTGAAGTTGACATTGTTATCAACCACAATATCTACCCTTGCTCTTTTCTGTGTTCTTGTTGCTTGGAATATTGTTTTCCATCCTTTCACATTCAGTCCATTAACTTCTTTTTGAGTTCAATGGGTTTCTTGTATGTAGCATATTGCTGGAATTTGTTTCTTGATACACTGTGCCAGTCTATTTCTTTTGATTGGTGAATAGAGGCCATTTATGTTGGTAGTGGTAACTGATATGTATAGGCTTATCTTTGTCGTATAGTTTTTTACTTATAGTTCTTACTTTTCTTCTTTTCTTAATTGCTTGCTCTACTTGGTTGTTCTCTTCTGTTGTTGTTGAAGTAGTTGTGATCTTTGTCTCTTTCTAAAATATCTGTAGGTACTCTTTGTAGTTTTGGTTTGGTTGTCAGGAATTTCTTTAGTTTGTCTTTGTCATGGAAGTATCTAATCTCTGCATTCAATTTGATACATAGTTTTCTAGGATACATCAATCTGGGTTGGAAGTTGTTTTCTTTCGGGACCCCAAATACATCACTCTAAGCTCTCCTTGAGTTGATGGCCTGTGTTGAGAAATCTGCTGTGAGTGTGTTGGGTTTCAACTAGAGGTGGTCTGTTTCTTTTGTCTAACAGCTTTTAATATTCTGTTACTTTTCTCAGTTTCTGGAATCTTGATTATTATGTGCCTGGGTGACAATTTATTTTTATTATGGCTAGTTAGAGTTCTATGTGTTTCTGTTACTATATATCAGACTTTGCCCTATATTTGGGTAATTTTCTGCTACTGCTCCTACAACTACTCTTTTTATATCTTTTGTAATATCTCCAGCTGTTTCATTGATGCCTATCAGTCTTATATTATTTTTCTTTTGAATCATCTTGCAGCTGCTGTATTGTTATTTATTGGTTTCTCATTATTTTATAAGAGAGGTTTCTTTTAATGTTCACTGGCTGCAATATTATCTTCAAATTTTGAAATTCTATCTTCTTTTTGAATCAAGCAGTTTTGCCAGCTTTCAGTGGAAATGTCCGGGATATCCGTTTGAATCTCTTGCATGCATTCTAGTTGTTTCCTGTATTTTTTTTATTCAATGCTTCCCTCATTTTCTTATTCTCTTCTACTTTTGTTATCTGTGTTTTCTTTGGATGTATTGAGCAGTTCTTTCAATATTGTTATTTCCTTTTTTTGTCTGAGAGATTTTTTAAATCTGATTTTTTCCATATCCTGATGAAGTTATTGCTTTACCTCAGTTGCTATGATCTCAGAAATAAAAGAAAGAAAGAAATTTTAGGTGCGTGACTTCCAAGTTTTATGACCTTGTCTTCTGGACTTGTTTGGGGAAGGCTAGAGGTCAGAGAATGCCATTTGTTCTTTTTGTCATTTTTTGTAGTGCTGTTGGGTGGGTGGGGTGCAGGTCAGAAAGCTCTCCAAAGTGTGGGAGGGCTGGGTAGGTTCACCAAGCTCCTGCTGTGTGGATTTAGTTGTTTTCTACTTCACTAAGAAGAGGCTAAGCTACCATTAAAGAAAGATTGGTAATGATGAGTGCAGGATGAAGATGTGCAAGGTACCCTTGATGGTGTATTGGTGCTGGCTGTGGTAGTCAGGACTTCCTGGTGGTCTTTAGGGTGTAAGGATGGCTGACTCAGCAAATTCCAGCCGAAAGCCTGTGGTGGGCGGGGCTAGAGGTGTTGACTCTTCCCTAAAACATTCTTCAGGTTGAGTAGAGGCTATTTGGGGGGGGGGGCTTTGTCTGATCAGCAAGCTATGATGAGAGGTGAGAGTTAGCCAGCCAGGTCTCTCTGGTGGTCTTTAGGCCAAATAGGCTCCAAGACCCAGTTAACTCCAGCAAGAAGGCTAGATCTTATCTTTTTTATATAAGTTTATTCTACTTAGCATGTCACCCATTTTAAGAGTTCAGTTCAGACCCAAGTGGCTAACCCATCTCTGTCTTTCATTTAATGTCTGATAGCATTTACTATAAATGTTCTTTCATGTCCTAGTGAGAAAAAGGTAGCAAATGATTCTAATTGACTCTATCACTTTTAGCTATATAGTGTTAAATTACATATATACTTAGAGTTATTTTCTTCACCTGGGTGATTGGAATGTAAAGGTATGTTTTAGAAGGTAAATATGAAGATTAAACTATATAATGTTTTAAAAACATGTAGGTAAGTCTACCTAGCACAAGGTACACTAAACTAAAACCCTACTATCCTATTATGTAGAACCACTGATGCTATTTTTGCTGTTTTATATATTGTTACTAATCTTTACATGAGTGCCTTATGGCCAATTTGACCTTAAAACTGGTAAGGTTTATAAAGTTTTCTGTATTAGAGGCCAGAGAATTTGAGGAAAAGGTCTTTTGATTAATATTTAGATGGGACTAGAGTAAGTTTCCAATTTTAGTAGTTTAAGTCTAAGATTTCCTTGTCACTATGAGTACCTTTTCATCAAATAAACTAGGATATACAGCTAAAGATATTTTATGAATATATTTATTAAATAAAAATTTTAACTACATCATTTTACAGAGGTTCTTTGAATCATAGGAACAGCATTTTCAGTGTGTATAGTCATAATATCAGCTACAGTTTTCGGCAACAGTTTCCAAGGCTTTGGATAACATCACGCCAGTAACCACCCAGCATGGTAATTATGTATAAGCTCTCTCTTGCCTCCACTCTGCATGAAAATGTGAGTGTTATTCCTGCTATGTGAGTCTGTTTCTGTCTTGATTGCAAAAAGTTCTGACATAACACCCAAACCAGGTAAACTTTGTATTGTGGAATAACAATATACAACCTGACTTCTATTCCTAAGTTTGACAGAAGTGAGTAGAGTTTTTCATTTTTTATTTTATTATATTTATTTTCTAATTTTTGGAAGGCTGCGGTTTGAACTCACGACGTTGCAGTTGCCAGACTGGAACTTGTGCCATGGAGCTATCTCCCCAGCCCCAAGTGATTAGAGTTTTTTTTTTTAAACTTCATAGTTCATGCCTAGTCACCATTCGACTTTTATTCCTATTATCATTTAAAAAATGTGTTTGGTATAGGGTCTCACTATACAGCTTGGGCTCATAGTGACCCTCCTGTTTTCAGCCTCCCAGTGCTGGGATTATAGGCTTGTATCACTGGGCCTGCTCTCCATGGCCTGCTCAGCATTCCCAGAGAGTGGGATGAGCATGACATGTGGTACCAAGTATCAGAACCGAAGTCCTGCACTTGCCTAAGCAGGTGCTTAGTCCACTGAACTACCTTGCTGGCCCTATTATGCTTTAAATTGAGACTAGAGTAAATATTTATTCCCAGCCTATTTCCTTCACTGTCATGCTCATTTCCCCACATTGTTAGAGCTCAATATGAATTTTATACTTTTATTTATTTTAATATTTATTTGTAAAACTGAAGTATCAGTATAATTCTTACCTCCAAGAATGGCTTTTGGAGGGTTATTTCCTTTGCACTTTCATCAAAGTTATAGGAGTGTTGTGATCGTATCTTCTGTAAATTTATTGTAAAATTTGGCTGTGACTCCATCAGGACCTAGGCTTTTCTTTGTCAGTAGGTTTTTAAAAATTATATTTAGTATTTCTCTGGTTGTTATTGGGTTATTGAGAGTTCTTATATCTTCTGGGTTCAATTTTGGTAATTTGTATCTTTATAGGAATATGTGCATTTATTCTGTGTCTTCAGTTGTCTGAGAGTAAAAATATTTTATGATCTTCTGAATATCCATTGGGTCTGTGGCAGTTTCACCCTTTTCATTTCTTACTCCTTGAATTTGTGTTTTTTCTTTCCTTTTTCGATGAGGTGAGCTAGGTGCTTATCAATTTTATTTAATTTTTCAAAGAACTAGAATTTTGATTTGGTAATTCTTTTTATTGTTTTCCTTGTCTGAATTGAATTAATTTCTGCTGTAGTCATTATAATAATTTCCTCTCATCCTCGTGCTTTGGGTTTGGTTTGCTCTTCCTTTTCCAGACATTTGAGGTGCAGCATCAGGGTATTTATTTTTTCCTGTTCTGTTTCCCTAATGTGTGAATTCAGAGCTTTAAATTTCCATCTAAGACCTGCTTTCATTGCATTCCATACATTCTGATAAGTTGTGCTTGAATTTTAGTTGAATTTTAGCAGTTGTATAATTTCATCTGTAAGCCATTGGTTACTGAAGTAGGTATTGTTTAATTTCCATGTATTTATGACTTTTTGTGTTTTCTTTGTGATTTATTTCTAGTTTCACTTCACTGTGATCAGATCACATGGATTGGATAATTTCTGTTTTCTTTCGTATGTTTTAGCATGACTAGTATGTGGTCTATTTTAGAAAATATTCCATGTGCAGCTGAAAAAAATGTTATTTGGAAGTGCTTGGGTGAAACATTCTGTATATGTCCACTAAGTCCATTTGTTCCAAGTTCTGGTTCAGTTCTACTAATTTTTAAAATAATTTTTTGTCTGTTTCACCTATCTTTTTTTGGATAAGGAGGTGGTAAAGTCTCCTGTTAAGATTGTGGTATTGGATATTAGATATTTCATTTCCATTAAGATTTCTCTTACATAGCTGGGTGTTCCCATGTTGGGTGCTTACATATTTATGAATGTTACTTCATTGTCTTGAATATTCCCCTAACCAGTATGTAGTGGCCCTATTTATTTTGTTTGATTTTTCTTGCTTTAAAGTTGAGGCTCTGTGCAAACAGGATTGCTACCCCTGCTTTTTTCTGAGGTGCTGAGGCATGTAGTATTGTTTTCTATCCTTTGACTATCAACCTATGAATTTTTTTACTAGTTAAGTATGTTTCTTATATGCAGCATATTGCTGGATTTTGCTTCCTAATCCACTATGCCAATCTATTTTTTTTTCATTGGCGAATTTAGTCCATTTACATTGATGGTTATTATTGAGATGTATTAACTTACATTTCACATGTTATTTATCTGTTGTTGCTTACCCCTATTTCTCCTATTTTGAACGGTTTGCCCTATTTCATGTTTTTTCTGTTCTCATTCACGGAGTTCTGGTCATTTTTGGTGCCCTTCTAGAATATCTTTTAGCAGTGTGTAGGATGGGATTGTCACCATAAAATTCTTTAGTTGCTCTTTGTCATGGAAGTATTCTACTTCTCCACCAAACTTGAAAGATAGTTTTGTAGGGTATAGCAGTCTGTGCTCAAATTTATTTTCATGGAAGACTTGACGCACTCTGTTCCATGCTCTTCTTGATTTCATGGTTTGTGAAGAGAAATCTGCTTTTATTCTGATGGATTTTCCTTTAAATATGATCTGTTTCTTTTCTATAGTGGCTTTTATTATATCATTCTGCTGGATTTTTGGGATCTGGACTATTTTATGTCTGTGTGTGTGTTTTTTAATTGGGTTGATGTTATTTGGAGTTCTATATGCTTCAGTTATATGAATGTCAAACTGTTTCCCCATATTTGGGAAGTATTCTGCTAGTATTTTGACCCATATTTATATTGACTCCTTTCCTTTTTTTTTTTTTTTTGTCTTTTTGAGACAGGGTCTCATCATGCAGTACAGGCTGGCCTTGAGCTCACTTTTGTAGCCCAGGCTGGTCTCGAACTCACACTGATCCTCCTGCCTCCGCCTCCCAAGTGCTGGGATTACAGGCGTGAGCTAACACGCCCAGCTCTTGACTCCTTTCTTGTTGATGTCTAGTAGCCTCACATTGCTCATCTTTACATCATCTTGCTGACATTGAATTATTTTTTCCTACATTCAATTTTTTAAGCAGATCTTTTCTTACCTTTTCACTAGCTATGATGGTGACTTCAAGATCTGAATCTCCATCTTCACATTCATTCAAATGGTTTTGACAGCTTGTGATTGAGATTTTATATTATTTTTTTATGTCTCTTTGCTTTATGTGATCTATTTCTTTCTTGTGTTACTGATTCAGGATTCCATCGTTTTTCTAGTCACTACTTTTTATTGCTATCTTCTTTAAAAGTGTGTAGCAATTATTTCATTTTATTTAATCTTTATTTTTAATTTTTATTTTCTGTGGTTTTGTTTTGTGTGTGTGCAGGTATTACTAGGCAGCTCAGACTCATAGTAATCCTCTTATCCTTTCCTTTTTAAATTCAGAAATTATTTCTGTTTTGATTTCCTTTATACATTGTAGTAACACAGAGATAAGACTGAAGACCAGATTGTGTCCCCAGAAGTGGTGAATTATAGACAGAATCCAGGGAGGCCTGCCTTCTGTTGCTCAGGAGTCTTGGAAAGCTGAGGCCTGAAGCTTCAGGTGGCAGCTCCTCCTGCGGGTTCCCTGTCCTTGAACTGTAGACAGAGCCCAGGGAGGAATGCCTTCTGTTTCCTGAGATTCCCAGAAAGCTGGGGCTCAAGGTTGCGGATGGTGGCTCTTCCCACAGATGCCCTGCTCTTTGTTTATCTGCTACTTGACACCAATGGTTGCCTCCTCCCCTGCGTAAAGTACTATTTTTTAGCATTTGTGTGAGCTGCATGTCTGGAAGTATCTGTGTGAGCTGCGTGTCTGGAATATGCTGTGTCTATTAAAGTAGTGACGTATACTACTTAGTCATTTTTTTTTAATGCTAAATAAAAAGAAGATCCTTCTGAGGCTCTGGGCTCACTGAGGAAGATAAATCTCAGTGAGTCCTCTGAAGCTACATTCATCGGGTCTTCTCGTTGTTACTTTCGGCACCAGACCAAAAATCATCCAACAATACATTTATGCAGCTGTTTCTTTTCTTCAGATGCTATTAATACAGAGATTTCTTTTTTTACTTCAGACGTTATTTCTCATCTGTTTTTTCTCTATGCCTTTCTGCAGTTACTTTATATGCTATTAATTCAGAGATTTGAGCTGTATGATTCCCAATTTCTTCTACACTAGTGTCTCTTTCATTTGTTCTGGGTGGGCTCAGGGCCTGAGATTACATTTTGCTCCTTTTTGTCATTTTGTATGGTACTGTCCTCTGATCTCTGGTGTAGAGCTTTGGTGCAATTAGACACTTAGCAACTACTGAAATTCTCACCTTAGAGAGATTATATAATTAAGGCAATTATAGTTTTTTTTATTTAGAATACTATATTTAGTATCATACTAACAATGGGTAGTGATATTTAGCTGTTGAGAAAAATTTTGTAACTAATGAGTTTGTATTTTAAACAATAAGAACAGACACTATATCTCTATAGCTAAATAGATATTAAATTGGGAATTTGTATTTAATTTAGCTTTCTGAAGTTCTGTCAGATCACCTTGATGTACTGGGTGTCTTCCAGGCAGACTAGTTCACCCAGTTACCTGTTTCACCCTCCGTATATAAAGAGAAAAAGAGAGAAGACACTTTCAGAGATTTGGATCTAGCAAAATGCCTCAGACTATTGAGTCTGGATCTACCAACTTTGAACTTGTCCAGATGTGTCTAGGTTGGGTCTGACTGCTGTGCTCAGCTTTTTCCTGCTGCAACCTATGGAACTGAACCCTACATACAAGCCTGGCCTGGGATGATTCTGGAGGGGCTCCACCAGTTGTGGAGCAGGTCTCACATACAAGCGGGTCCTGGGCTGGATCTCGGTGGCCAATTTTTGATTGTACCTTTTTTGGGGGGACTCTAATCATTTTGAGTACTTTGTGTATTCTTGGTACAAATCCTCTGTCTAAAGATTAGTTGGTAGTTTTTCCCCCTTTCTGAAAGTTGCTTCTTCCCTTTTTTGGTTATTTCCTTTATTGTGCAGAAGCTTTTTAATTTGATATGACAATTTTATGACATTTTGCATAAGCTCTGGAGATGAGATTTGAGGTTTTGGTGTTTGCTACACTAATGTATGGAGAGTGCTGAAGACATCAGTCCAGAGTGCTACTTACTTTATTTGTACACATGTAAGAATGGCCCACTAAGTGAGACTCTGATCTCACATCCACATTTTAACCAAATTATACTTCAAATGATTGGCAAAATACTTACTAGAATATGATACTTTAATAAATGAAGAAAACCTGTGATATTCATAATTTTGCAAAATAATTTCTAAAAATACCATGAGGCTTTACGATATGAAAGGCAATAATATGTTTAAGTCTAATGGGATGAGAAAAAAGAGATAATATGTAAATTGGCTATCTAAACCCTCCCTTCTCTTTCTCTTTTCATAATTACTCCGTAATTAAGTATTATGTGATTTTAAAGAGAACAATATTAAGCTTTATAACGATGAAGTGATACCCTTTTGGCTTTGAATCATATTACTGACAAATTTGATATTTCACTTCAATTCCCGTACAATAAGCCCAATTTCTCTGTTACATCATAATTGCTAAGAATCTTGAAGCTGTCTTAATTATTCTCTTTCTAATTAATCATGCATCATTATTGTGTGAATTCTGTTTTGAAAGCCACCACAGGCTCTCCACATATCAGATATAGTATCTAAATTAGTTTCTTTTTCTCCTATGTATTACATGTAAATCTCAAGAGGGTTAGGGATTTTATACCTCTATGAATCAGTAAAAAGAGAATTTGTCATTTGATCAGAAAACTCTTTTTATCATCTTTGGGCACTGGGAACTGAACCTGGCAAAGTGACTTTATCTAAAAATATTCTATCGTATAGACTTTCAACTATAAATGTGTTAGCAAACTCTTGCAGCCTCTTTATTCAGTCAGTAAGTGTGTAGCTCCAATCTTGGCTACATTTGGAAGCTCGCAACTATAGTTTTCTCATGTATTTTCCATAATGTATCCAAAGTACATACCATACTCTGAAATGCAGATTTAGTTTTGGGACCAAAATTCAATCTTGCTAGTTTTCTCCATTAGCAATATTCATTGTAGCGTTTCCTAAAGACTATATGTCCAATGCATGTTTATTTAAATGCATATATTATTATTATTATTGTTGTTGTTGTTGCTGCATTTGTGTTACTGGGGGATTGAACTTGTAACACTGTAACACTGCAGGCTAGCAGCATCCCCTCTGCTGGACCTCACAGGGGCACTACGGTGCTGTGTCCTCCTTGTTCTTCTGGAGTGCATACTGTACTCTCCTATGCACTCTGCACTCTGACATTGACCTTGTTCTCATTACTGACAGATACAGAAGTTCTGTGTTGTTAGTTTAACTGTATTTTGGAAAATAATTATTTTCATGGGTGAGACATTTGCAATGTATATAGGTTCCTGGATCCTAATATGAAAACGTGGGTGTGAGCTAAATTTGTAAGTTCAGGTTAAGAACAGATGACTGTGGAAGAAAGACAAAACAGAATTCCTAAAGAAAATGTAACATTTCAATCTTTGATTTAGTTATAGATCACAGTTGTGCACAAACACATAAAAAGACATACTGATAACGTAATTACAATTCATTTCAAATGTTGAATCAAGAGAGATAGGGTGCTAACAAATAAAAGTATATCTTATTTATGGAGATCAGAATTCTAAGGCTTGAATCTTTGTTTTTTCCCTCTTTATTTACATTGCGGACCAAATGGTGTGTTCTGAATGGACGAATTTACCTGGTGGGTAACTGAAGCATAAATATATTGTCTAATGAGTCATCAGTTGACATAAAACTCATCTGTGAAATATTGAGACCTTTGAATCTTGTCACAAAATTGAGCAGTTTCCTACCAGTTGGTTTTTGTGGCAGTGTGTTTAAGCTCAATCTCTAACAAATAAAAATTTCAAATACCTGAATTGAATGATGCATTTTCTTGCTTGTTTGTGACAAAACTGGTGACAATTTATCCAACAGTGATTATTTTCTGAAGTTATTTTCATGGTCATCAACAAGCAAAGTTTCGATTATACAGAAAACCTAACCTGGTATTAGGTCTCAGCTCTTACCTGTAACACTGTAAATTTGAGTTAATTACCAAATATCTCTGAGTCTTATACTTTATCATTACAGATTTTAAATACTACTAATGTTTTATTTTATTGCAGAGATGATTGTGCTTATTATATGTGACTCACTCAATAGGACTTTGACATGATACCAACAAAATCATGACATCATGACACTTCTCTCAGGATATCTTCAAGATGTTTGAAATGTGTACCCATACACATGAAACACAGCATTTAGAAAATCATGCAGCATAACATGTAAATGATCTGTTTTTTGGTGGTACCAAGGATTGTACTATGGACCCTGGGCTTTCCAGGCAAGCACTTTTTACATTGAGCTATCTCCCTGACCTCATGAATCTTAAAACATGACCTTTAAGCACTTACCAACTATAATTTTCTATGATATGTTAAGCAGTAGTTAAATAAGACTTCAGGAAATAGTGCAGTGATTGAATGCATGGATTAGTTTCAGAAGGTTTCTTAGAGGGAAAGATTTTAAAATAAAGTAGTATTTATGTAGCTGGGGAAATTGGAGATGATTTCAGACAGAACAATATAGGCAAAGATACTGATGTGGGAATGAACCAGAGATTTACCAAGCATTCTATGGAACTGGCTACAGAAGTAGAGAGAAAAAGGGAGCTATGAAAGCACAGTGACAAATACCCTGGAGAAGGCTTACAGCGAGCACTGAAGCATTCATGCTAGCATCTTAAACATTATGAAGTTAAGTTTATTTTCTTTTTGAGATGATGAAGATGCTGATGCAAATAGTATTTAACAAGAACTAACGGACTGGAAAGTCAAATTTTCCTAAAGAAGATACTGGTTAAAAAAATTATGATGTAATTGTTGGAGAAACACTGGGAGAGTGAAGATGAAGTTCTTGACTTTGCTCACAGCAATTTGAAAAGTGAGGAACATGTAAATGAAAATAGCGAGTAGGAAAGATCAGAGATGCAATTGCAGTGTTAATACTTCGGAGCTAGATGCTGCTTCAAAGGCTGCTACTTATCCCTGACAGAAAGGTGGAGTTCCTGAGAAAATGAGATGTCAGTGCAGGAATTGGGTTCAGAAATCCATCTTGATACCCTGCCTGGTTCTACTTTCATCAGAATGACATTGTAGCAGTGAAAATGAATGAGCCTGAAAGAAAAGTGATGGAGAGAAGGCAGAAGACTTGAATATGTGCAATGAATATGTTCAGCAAGAGGAAGAAAATGAGTGAATACGGAACATCGAAGTAATGGCCACAGACTAGAGTGGAATCTCTACATTTCATACATAGTGAAGGAGGAAAACATCCATACAAGGAATTGGTGCTCACATGGTCGGAGCTGAGAGAAGAAGACGGCAAATAGAAGCCACTGAATTTGTCAATGACGAGCAGACTAGAAAGTAAAATAGTGAGGAAAGACAATGATTATAAGAGGTTTTCAGAGACTGCAGAAAAATAAAAATAATTTTCATAAAGAATTTGAAAACTTAAAAATAAAGAATTTGAAAACTTGATATTGTAGTAATATTCATCAACTTCTTTTAGTAAAATAATCTCAGAGAAATTTGAGGACCAGTGTAAAAGGAACTCGATTGGTGAAAAAATTCACACAGTAAATGTGGAAAGCCATGGGAATAGCTCTACTTAAGGCTGGAAAGGAAAAGCTTGCAAACATTCACTCTGGCTTCAGCAAAGCGAAGGGTCATTTACTCAAGGCAGAAGGTAAGCATAGAATAGGCCTACTTACAAGAATGCAATTGCTAAGCCGGAAGATGAAAGTGGATGCTTACATGAAGCATATCTTTTTATTGTCTTTCTAGTTTGTTTTGAGTGGAGCAAAAGTCAAACACAAAATGAGGTTATGAGCAGAGGCAGTGTATTTTTTTTTAACCTCAGAAGGAATAGTACATGATTAGAAGGCTTTGGATGGAGAAGAGAGCTCAGGAGGTTAATAAAGTTATTATATTAATTAGCAATGTGTTTGGGAGAGAAGTGGCAGAATGACTGACTGCGCTCACAATGTCTAAAATCACTGGAATCTCTTGGTTACAGTTAGTGCAGAGTTGGGCAGTTCTTGTCTGACATGGTGCCAGGTCAGCTTCCCTGTGTTGCTCCTGGCTTCTCTGACAGGGCACAGCTGCCATATCTTCATAGGTTCTTGGCAAACTTTGAAGATAGAGACATTCTGATAGGAAACTTTCTCCACAATACTGTTTTCTAGTAAAATATTTCCAAGTTAGACCATCTTGCTTTCTGAGTGGCTTTTCGCCCTCTGTGTCACTCAGAGCAGGATTATGGGCTTCAAAACACAAAAGTCAAGGTATTTCTGTCTAATGCAGTATGCAGATATCATGGTAAACGATCCAGGATAATTTGTGAGTAGACAAAGACTGTCTGTCCCATGAGTCATTAGACCCAGCAACAGGTCAATTATAAAGGACGAGAATCCACTGCCCTCGTGCTCCAGAGATAGTGGAGAAAAGTAAGATTATCTGAAGGTCAGAAGTAATAAGCATACTGTGCATCTGTTAAGTGTATTTGAAATGAAAACAAAATGTCTTGGTGATTCATGCCGACTGAGGACTGGTATGGCAGTTTCTGTCATGGTTATGATTTCCTTGGAACGAGTTATAGTGCCTGATAAGCAGAGATCCCAAGGGCATATGTTTAGGTGAATCAGAAGATCTGTCCCATATAAGAAGTAATGCTGACTTAGCTGATGAGAGCTTACAAAGAGTGTGGATGGCCAAGATGGGGTCAACTAAAGCCTGACATTGGCATGGATGAAAGTGGATGCTGGGCAGAAGTGAGATCAAGTTGGTGACTGGAGGTTCAGAAAATGCATGTGGAACAGGTCTGCATGTGGGCACAGGCCCAGACACACATGTTTCTGCTGCAGCCTCTCCCGTGAATGGTCTAAAACCTAAGAAATGCAATGGAGAAAAACCTGAGAGGGAGAAGGAAAGAAAAGAATTCACATGGCTGGAGAAGAAACAGTTGGAATATTTAGATTACTTTCCAAAGCAACATAGAATCCCTGATTCGCCAGACCTCAACTCCGTGCCATGCCAGGCACACTTGTTCCCATCTTTCTTTGAAGGTCTCAGCATTTATTCCTATCTAGGTGGGCCTAGTCAAGGCTCATGATTGCCTTCAGAAGTCTCACTACTATCTAAAGAAAATATTGTAATCCTTCACTGAGTTTTTAGATCTAGTTCATTTCATAAGCTTAGCTACCAGTAATTGAAAGGGAGATGCAGAGACTGAGGTTCAATCCCTGTTGTGCTGTGCTGGGCTGCCCCTGGGGTGTGCTGAGAGGGGGACTGAGATTGAAGGTTGTGGCATGTGCTTGTAATCCCAGTGCTTGGGAGGCTGATAAGAAGGGGGTCACTACTTTAGATCACTTTAGTCTGATCTATATGGTGAGACCCTGTACTAAGAACACACAAATTTTAAAAAATTAAGATGAAAAATAGTGAGGTCGAACAGGGAAATGCCTCATTGGAAAAGGACACAGAGGACTATATATTCAGCAAATATTACCAAATCTTTCTTCAGAGAAACCTAGAACTATTTGGTATCTTAGAAATATACAGGATAAAGGAGAATATTCATAATTTTTAAAAGACTATTACATTAGAATGTGATCTTAAATTTATAACTATATATAAGATATGAAATCATAGTTCTACTTTAAAAGATTGGGGTCCTAACCAACTGTAACCTACAGTGGGCCCAGTAGATTTATGAAATACCCTACTGATACTAAACAGAGAGCTGAGAGAAGACAGTTGACATTTGATAGCTAAGTCTTGTGGTGCAGTGACTTGCATAGTAAAAACAGTTTTGTAGGAAGTGTCAAGTGAGATTCCTGAAGTAGCTCAATTCCTGAGCAATGCATTAAACCAAAGCAAAAGTAAATCTCTGAAACAACTACAGGGATCTGCGCCATCATTAAAAAGTCATACTAAGATTTAATAATATCTGAGTTTAAAAGGCCAACAACATATTCTTTTTTAAACTTTTTTTTTTTTTTGTCTTTTTGAGACAGGGTCTAGCTATGCAGTTGAGGCTGGCCTTGAGCTCACTTTTGCAGCCCAGGCTGGTCTCAAACTCACACCTATCCTCCAGTCTCAGCCTCCTGAGTGCTGGGATTACAAGCGTGCGCCACCACACCCGGCTAAACTTATTTTTTAAAGAGAATAAAAGTAAAAAAAATCATTAGAAACATATAGAATTTTACTGAACAAAATAATATAAATTAAATAATGATTGTTATATTAATACTATCTTCACATTAGTTGTTCAGTGTGTCAGAGGTGAGCCTGCAAACCAGCCAACACCATACTAAACTAAGTGACAAAACTCGAAGTCAAGAACAAGTAGAGGATGTTCACTGTCACTGCTCCTATTCAATATATATCTGGAAATATTAGCAAGAGCAATTAGATAAGAGAGAAAAATAAAAGGAATAGGATTTGAAATAAAAAAATGAAATTATCATTATTTGCAGATGAGATGATACTCTACATAGAAGATCCCCAAAATTCCAAGAAAAGACTTGTAGATTTAATAACAAAATTTAGTAGGCTAGGTACACACATACCCTTAACTATCTGGCATGTTTAATATGGTTAGAGAGAATTAACTGTAGGAAAATAATTAGTGGAATTTTTAAAAGAAACTTAAAACCAGAAGCATTCAGCTCTAGCTATTTGTAAGCATGTAAGAAGATACAACATAAATATAGGCCTTTCTGAGCCAAGAACAAGAGTTTAGAGGATAGGAGTTGCTCCATAACACCGAACACCAGCAGAAGGCTTGGCTGATTTGGTGCTCAGTAGGACAAAGAGGCCAAATTAGGTTTATAAAATGAATCACATAATTTTGAAATAGAAAAGTCTTATGAATCATTGACGTGGTTATTGAAGTCATTGGGAAAAGTAGTGATTCACATTTATTATTTATTTTTGCCAGATATTTTATTGCTAGGGGCAAATCATCTATCTTAAAGTGACATAACATGTGAGGAGAAATACAGCCAAAAAGTGTTTGAATGTGTTATATTATCCACTGAACTAACTTTTGACCTTTCATTATGTCATTCTTTTATGACTTGCTTGTTCTTGTTTATGTACTAATTGCACATGTTCAAACAACAAAAAGAAAACCATAAGGTACAACCAGAAACCTCTACGAAAAATAACAATTTATGCAAACTCTTTCAATGCCTTACTTTATTCTTGAGTTTACTGAGAAAATAAATGGCTCTCAAAAGATATATCCCCATCCTAAACCATTAAAAAAATGAATTTTAGCTTTTTGGAAAAGGATCTTTGCAGATTTCATTAAAATTAAGCATTTGGGTAGGAGGATATCCTGGGCTATCTAGACTGGGGCTAACCAGAGTAGAAGCTGTGCTAAGAAGAGATATGTGGAATAGCAGCAAGAAGGAGAAGTCTGTGGGTCTGCAAAGCCAATGAGAGCCACAAGTTCACCAGCCCACGAAGGCTGGCAGGTGCCAGAAATGTGAAAAGACAAAGTCAGAATCTCTTCTGTAGTCCCTGTAGAGATCTGAATTTTAGAGTTCTGATTTCCACAATGGTGTAGAATAGATTTATTTTGGTTTAAGCTTCCTAGTTTGTCCTCATTTTCATGGTAACCTCAGGAGACCACCACATTTCACATATGATTCTAGAAGTATAAAGAACAGCAAATCAAAAATCAAGAAACAAATGAACTATAAATTGCAGGTTAGAGGAAATAATCTAACTCTAGAAGAATAAAATTATTATTGTAGATGAAATTATCTTTAGTTTCAAAAAGGGAAAGGTAAGCGAAATTATTCATTTATCTATAAAGTGTTAGGCATTTCCTCATTCAGTTGTCTTGAAACAATCTTATGAATTATTTATATAATTCCTAATCTGCAGATGCAGAAACTCAAGCATAAAGAGGATTATTGGTGAAAAATATGCACAAGATGCAAACTTCAGTCTGTCTGCCTGAGTCTTTGTTCCTGTCACTATTCCATATTTTTGCCTTGGAAAGGAGGACTAAAATATCTATGGACTGGATAGAGTAGGATATATACACCGGATGGGAACTGCAAGCACTTTACACATGGGGAATGCTTTTGAGGATTTTATTCTAGTGAAGATGAATGGCTATTATTATGCTTTCCAATCTGTGGTGCTTAGACAGTCAAGGCAGGAGTTTAGGGCTGGGCATAACTAGTATCTATCTTGGACATTCCATGAGCTTCTGGCTCTTCCAGGCACAAATGTGCACACCAGCCTCTGTGCCCTCTACAAAGATGCTATGGTTTGGAGCTAGGCCTCTTTCAAGATTCTTAAGAATGAATGTCAGGGATCACCCAGATAGCTCAGACGCAGTGGCTGGGTTTGATTCCTGGAGTGCCATGTTGGCCCTGCCCCAGGGATGGGCTGAGACTTCAACTGCGATTAAGACTGGGTGTGGTGCCACACACTCATAATCCTAGCACTTGGGAGGCTGAAAACAGTAGGATCACTATAAGCCTGATCTATGTAGTGAGACCCAGTAGACTCTACTAAGTACATTAAAAATAGAATGACTAGCAGATCTGATATGAAGTCTGTGCCTTTCACTCATTTCCTACGCTGCTTCCCTTTTATTTCAATTTTTTCTATTCTCTTTTGCTGTTATGTTACTTGAAGAAATCATAATTTATTAGCATATATGATAGTATCTGTGTTAGCCCTGTTTAAAGAACCCTATTTTATGTGTGCCTTGTGAAAAAAAAAAATCCAAGTCAAAAGGACTAGATGACAAAGTTGGACTTTCGCTGCCTTCTTTCTTAAATGGTCTAAAATAAGATGTGAGTGGACAAGCAGGTGCAGGTTACAGGGTTCAGTCTCTGGGCCTGCTGTACCAGCCCTGGCCCTGGGTGAGCACAGTTGTGACTGGGCCTCGTGGTGAGTGCCTGTAATCCCAGCTCTTGGGTGGCTATAAACAGGCAGATCACTATGAGTCTGATCTAGTAATGAGACCTTGAATACACTGTATGTAGACCCTTTCCTAAAATACAAAAAAAAAAAAAAAATGTGAGGAATCGGTCATGTTTTAGCTTCTGTTAATTACAAAGCCTACTGAAGGTCTGAAGCATGATGAATAAAATAACTGCTTGATATCCTCATTATCTTCAGAATCTTAGTGTCAAAGGCCAAGAATGAAGCCATTCTCTAAATACTTCAATTTAAAAGTCTCTACATTTTCCAAGCATAGGACCATAGTCTTCTCTCCCTAAATTAAAGACTAAATGCAAGGTTTCACATGGAGAGCTGTAGTAATCCAAATGCCACAGTACGTCTTACTAATAGAACCTTGTGGAAAGGAGTAAAACTGGAATGCTGTTCTCTGATTTAGGTTGGAGGAGAGGCAAAATGTAGCTTCTCTGATGTTCAATAAAATGAACAAGATACACCAGCCTTCAAATGCTATGACAGACACCTGAAAACAGCTCAAATTTCCCAAACACTTAATTTAAAGCAAGGAAAATTTTGTATTTGAGATTCTGTTGAGGAAATGATATTAACACGAGTATCTTAAAATTTGAACATTGTTATGGTTTATGTCTAGTTTTCCCCTCAAAGCCTCATGCAGTCATGGGGCAGGAACTTCTATAGATTGAGACATGATCCATGATCCCTGGGATTATGTATTTTAAGTGCTTCTGGGATTATAGGTATAGCCTAAAGCTGATAGGCTGAGGTGGAGAGCCTGAATGTAATATAAAGAGAGACAGAGACACAGACTAAAGCTGTTGCTCTCTGCTCCCCTGTTTGTTCGGTTGCCTCTGTCACAATTGTTGCTGTTCTGCTGCCATGAACTGGATGCTTTGCTCTGTTCCACTTGGCCTTGGGCCAGCCGAATATGGACTGAAACCTCCAGTAACTGTGAGCTAATAAACCTTTCCTTCCTTCATTTTGAGTGTTGGGTATTTGTCCAGGCAATGAGAGAAAAGTAAGCAAGAAAACATATTACTTTTTTTCCAAAAAAAAAAAAAAATTAAATTATGGCCAGCTTAGCCTGCCCTGGGGTTGGGCCTGGTGCAACATGTAGTGCTAGGGATTGACCTGCAGTCCCTGCTGTTGCCTAAGCTTTCCTAAGCAGGTGCTTTAGACCACTGAATCACTCACCAGCACCTACTTTGTTGTTTTTTATTTTATGTATTTGGTACAGAGTATCACTATGTAGCCTCAGCAGTCCCAGTGCTGGGATTACAGGTGTAGGCCACTACACCCCAGGACTCTGGCCAGCTGAGCCCACTCTGGGGGCATGACTGTTATAGCATGTGGTGCCTGGGTTCAAACTGTGGTCCTTGTATCTGCACTTGTTTGAGCTTGCCTAAGCAGGTACTTTAGTCCACTGAGCTATCTCGCTGGCCCCTGGACCTTGCATTCCTTCAATGAGTTCTTGTACAAGTAAATAAGACTCTCTGGCTCTTAGTTTCTTTATTTATAAAATGAGAACACTCTACTGGTAAGTAGAATAATGCATATGAAATATTTTGCATGCTTGATATGTGCTAAGTAATTACTAGTGGTAAATCTTATTAATACTGACTTACTAGTGGTAGTTTTTTGGCTGACGGATTATCTGTAACTCTCTTTGTGCTTAAAATATTTGCTATAAATATCTGCTTAAAACAATCGCAGAAAGCTTCTCTAAAAGTCTAAATTCCAAGTACATGGGAAGTTAATAGAGGAAGTTAGAAAAGAAACATAATAAAAATTGTCCCATGAATTTTAGCTGTGAGGATGTCTTTGGGAAGGAACTCTTCTACCTAGTTAATGATTATAAAGCAGTTAACTTGGATAAGTTAGAGCCAATGGTGACATTGTGTCAATACCAGCTACTCTACCACAAAATAAAGTCTGCAGTGACTCTATACATTTTTCTGTGACTTTTCTATTCTGATTCCCAGTGGTCCTTTCCTGTCAATCCCTCTGTCACAGGAAACAATGCTCTGGTTCTTCTCACTGAATATTAGGTTTGATTGTTCTGTGCTGAGCTTTATACTTTAAGCGAACCTATTCAACTCAGCACAATGATACATTATGTCTATATAGGTAATTTATTTAAAATATAGTATCAATTACTTTTACAAAACTGCTTCATTTAATATATACAGAAAAGTTGCAAGAATAGTGCAAAGATCTTATCTAAACTGTCCATCCAAATTCCCAATTGTCAGTCATTTTACCACATTATGTACCTTTTTTTTGGGTCCCCTGAGGCTAGCTATGAACCTATGCCCTCCTTACCTTCAAAGATTCCATGTATACATCATTAAAATGATATTGTCTTACATGAGAGTGTAATTATCAGTCAGAAAGTTAACATCACTACTAACATCTTGACACCTTACTAAAGTTTCACCATACGTGTCACTGTTGTTCTCTATAGAATTTTCCTTTATCACTCAGGAACCAATCCAAAATCAAATATTATCCTTATTTTTCATGTCTCTTGGAGCATGAAATTGGGAGAAGTTTGTCTTACTTTGTCTTTCATATTCTTGACATTTTGAAGACTAGAGGCATCATGTAATTTCTTGTACCTGAGTCTCTATGACATTTCCTTAGAATCAGGCTAGTTTTGAGAGGTCAATAATCTAGCTACTGTATAACAGGTTGAATAAAATAAAAAATTAGAAACATATATGATTAACTATATAGAATATTAAGGGCTCATTAAAATATTTTATGACAGTGAAAGACATTGACATTAATACTTGTGAGTACACTCCTTTTGTGTTTGTTAATGTTTAAATTGAATATAAAGTAATGGAAAACAGCACATTAGAAATGATAGAGAATTTTACTGAATAATATAGAAATTCAACAATTGTTACATTACATAATGTTTTCTTCAAATTAGTTGTTTAGATGACCACATATAAGCACGCAAAATTGGTAAAAAAATAGGTATAAGAAAATTAAAAAGAACTGAAAAATTAAAGTTATGTGCTCCTTTCAATAGAATAGCAGAAATCAGCAGTACAATTACCCAAGCTTTCTTGCACATTATACATAAATGTATCTTGTTCCCATGTTTTCTTTTTCTTTGGTCATTTTCCTCATTCAGGCTTTCCTTTCCTTTGAACAGGTTATTTCCATTTCACGTTGTATATCTTACCTTTCGGATTTTATTTACACTCTCAGGTTCTCACATTAGTGAGACAATGTAATGTTTGCACCTGTGGTTCTGATTCATTTCACTTACGAGTACAGTCTATACTTGCATTCATTTAACTGTAAAATTTTTGAGTTTAACTTTTTCCATAGCCAAGGAATATTAAATTGTGTAGAAATACCACATCATTTTTTATGCAATATTCAGTTGATGAGCATTTGGGTTGTTTCCCAGATTAAGTTACGACGATTTGTGCTGGGGTGAGATTGAATCTAAGTGTTGTTTTAATTTGTATTTCTCAAATGACCAAAGATGATGCACATTTTAAATATATTTATTTGCCATTTGTACTTCTACATCTGAGAAATATATATTTATTTGTGGTGCCTACTTTTGGACTTGGAATTGAATATTTTTGGGAGTGACTAATTTTGTAAAATTCTTTATGTGTTCTAGATAGAAGTCTTTTGTTTAAGATATAGTAAGCTAAAACTATTTCCAAAATCATGTGCTTTCCTTTTCCTCTGTCATTTGTTTTGACATGCAGAATCTTTTCAAAAGATGAAATCCCAGTTGATTCTTTGAAATATTTTCCCTGTAGTTTGTTTTTGGTTCATGAACTCTCTACCTGCTCCTACACCTTCAAGAATTCTGCCTACTTTCTTGGCCAATAGATTTAGTGTTTCTGTTATAATATTTGAATCTTTGATCCATTTTGATTGTAGTTTTGTGTAAAGTTATAGACATGGGTCTAATTTTACTCATTAGTATGTGTAAATCCAGTTTTTCCAGCATCTTTTACTACAGAGGCTATCTTTCTTCTACTAAATGTACTTGGCCCCTTTGTAAAATATAAGGTGGTTTAATGTGTTTGTGGTTGTATCTACATCTTCTAATCCCTTCCAGCCATGCTCAGTCTGTCTTTAAGACAGTACCACGCTGATTTTATTACAGTAGCTTTGTAGTGTATATTCAGGTCAGGGACTGTGAGGTGTCTTACCTTTTCCTTGTTGTCCAGTATTACTTTTACTATTCTATGTCTCTTTTGGTTCCCAGATGAGTTTAAGCAATAGCTTCACTACCTCTGTGAGTTATATTAATGACGTGCTAATCAAGACGGTGTTGATTCTGTATAACAATTTTGAGAATATGGTCATTTTCACAATGTTGATTCTATCCATCCTTAAGCAAAGAATACCTTTCCATTTCCTGAAATCCTCTTCAATATCTTACATTCAAGAGCTGTAATTTTCACTGTATAAATTTTTTGCTTCCTTTTTTAGATTGATTCCTAAGTACTTATCTTTTTATTTTCTTGTGATTCCTAAGTACTTATCTTTTTATTTTCTTGTGGAAGGTATGGTCTCCCTAATTTTTTTCACTTCATTCCTTGTTTGTTCACAGACATGCTACTGATATTTTAATGTTCGCTTTATATCCTGCTATGCTATTAAATTTGATTATCAAATCTACAATTTTCTACATAGAGTTTTTGGGATCTTCTATGTACAGTGTCATGTCAGCTGCAAATAATAATAATTTCACTTTGTCCTTTCCCAACCTTATTTCTTTGACTTCTCTTTCTTGTCTAATTGTTCTGTCTAACATTTCCAAAACTATATTGAGAGGAATGGTTACAGTGGACACCCTCGTCTTGTTCCTGATGTTCAAGTGAAGGCTTTAAGTTTTTGTCCATTTTAGAAGACCATGTGAAGACCATGCATTCTGATTTTTTGTGGGGCTTTATCATGAATGAGTGCTGAACTTTGTCAAAAGATTTTTCTGCACCTATTGAGATGATCATGTGATTTTTGTCTTTGGCTTTGTTGATGTGGTGTATTATATTTATTGACTTGTACATATTTAACCATCCATGTATTCCCGGGATGAAGCTCACTTCATCATGTAATATGAAGTATAATAATAGTTTGCTAGTATTTTTTTGAGGATTTTTTTTCCACTTATGTTCATTAGAGAGATTCACCTATATTTCTCTTGTTTGGTTGGATCTCTCTCTGGTAATGGTGTCTGAGTAGTATTTACCTCCAAGAATGACTTTTGAGAGGACTGCTTCCCTTTCAATTTCACTGAAGAGTTTGAGAAAAGTTGGCATGAAATCTTCTCTAAATTTCTTGTAAAATTCAGCTATATATTCATCAGGAGGTGGGCCTTTCTTTACTAGTAATTTTTTTACTACATTTTCAATTTTACTATCTGATATTGGGCTAGTCAGAATTTTTATATCTTTTTAAAATGTTTTTAGTATAGGATCTCACTGTACAGATCAAACTCATGGTGATTCTCCTATTTTCAACCTCCCAAATATTGGGATTATAGGTATGAACCACCACAGCTCTCAATCACCATCTCAGTGCACCCGATGTGTGGGGCTGGCATGGCACACTGGGGAATTGTGCTTTAGTCTGCTGAGCCATCTGGCTGGCGCTTTTACATCTTTTTTATTCAGCTTTGGTAATTCATATTTATCTATGAATTTGTCCATTTCTTCTCTGTTTTTGATCCTGTGAGAGTAGAGATTTTGGGGGCCGGTAAGTAGCTCAGTAGAATAATCTGACAAGTGGAAGGGCTGTAGTTCAATCCTTGGCCAAGAGAGAGAGAGAGAGAGAGAGAGAGAGAGAGAGAGAGAGAGAGAGAGAGACAGACAGAGAGAGAGAGAGACAGAGAGAGAGACAGAGAGACACAGAAAGAAAGAGAGACTTTAGTGATTTCACCCTTTTCATGTCTTATATTATTAATTTGAATTTTTTCTTTGCTTTTTTGGATAACGTTGAGTAGTGGCTAAGAAAAATACACATTCTGCTGATAGGTGGAATCCTCTGTAAAGGTCTACTAGGTCCATTTCTTCACGAGTTTAGTTAATTCTTTTATTTCTTTGCTGATTTTTTTTTTTTTTTTTTTTTTTTTTTTTTTTTTTTTTTTTTTTTTTTTTTTTTTTTTTTTTTTTTTTTTTTTTTTTTTTTTTTTTTTTTTTTTTTTTTTTTTTTTTTTTTTTTTTTTTTTTTTTTTTTTTTTTTTTTTTTTTTTTTTTTTTTTTTTTTTTTTTTTTTGCCTAGTTGATCTACATGTTTGTGATGATGGGGTGTTAAAGTTCCCCAGTATCATTATGTTATTTCACATTTTTCATGTCTGTTAAAATTTGTCTTGCATAGTTTAGGTGCTCTTACATTGGTTCTGTATATACATTTATGATGGTTATCTTTTCTTGCAGTTTTCTCCTAATAAGTATGTAGTGACCTTCTTTATCTCTTTTAGTTATTTTTGGCTTGAAGTTGATATTGTTAACAACCAGAAGAGCTACCCTTCCCTTTTCTCTGATCTCATGTCACATGGAATATTGTTTTCCATCTTTTGACTTTGAGTTCATAAATTGTGTTTTGAGTTAAATGTGTTTCCTGTATATAGCATATTGTTGGATTTTTGTTTCTTTATCCATTCTACCAGTTTGCTTCTTTTGATTGGCGAATTGAGGCCATTTACATTCATGTTTATAACTGACATGCGTTTGATTATCATTGTCATGTTATTTTCTTGTTGTAAGTTTCCTACTTTCCTCTCTATTTAATTGATTTAATTGATTGTCACTTTTCTTCTCTGCTCAGTGATTCCTTTCTGCTGATCTAGATGCAATTCTTTTTTTCCCTTTTCTTTTTCTAGAATACATGTTTGTACTCTTTGTAGGGTTATTTTGGTGTTCACACATTTTTTTTCTTTTCAGTTGTTCATGGAAATATCTCATGTCTCCATTAAATTTGATAGACGCTTTTGCAGGGTACGTAAATCTGTTTTTCCTTTGTATGTGTAGGAAAGGTTCTACAGTGTGTTCAGGGTGTCTATACTAGATTGGACTGTAATCTGCCTATTTACAGCTTCCCCAGAGATAAGATTACAGATGCATGCTTTTGCAGGGTACAGAAATCTGTTTTTTCTTTGTATTTTAGGAAAGGTTCTACAGTGTGTTCAGGGTCTCTCTACTAGATTGGACTTGTAATCTGCCTGTTTACAGCCTCCCAAGAGATAGGATTACAGATGCATGCCACCATGCCCAGTCTCAATTGCCATCTCAGTGTGCCTCCAGGGGGCAGGGCCGGCAAGGCAGACCCGGAGATCCAACCATGACCCCTGTGCCTGCTTGTGGGGCTTTAATTCACTGCGCCATCTGGCTGGCCCAGCAGGGTACATAAGTCTGGGTTGGAAGCTGATTTCTTTCAGGACCTGACACACTTCAAGCTCATCTTGACTTGACTTTTTTTTTTTTTTTTTTTTGAGACAGGGTATCACTATGCAGTTGAGGCTGGCCTTGAGCTCACTTTTGTAGCCCAGGCTGGTCTCGAAGTCTCAGCCTCCCGAGTGCTGGGATTACAGGCGTGAGCCACCACGCTTGGCTTTGATGGTTTTGTTTTGAACTCTAACTCAATTCAGATGGGCTTTTCATTATAGGTGATCTGTTTCTTTTCTCTAACAGCTTTCAATGCTTTTAAAATTCTGTTTTCACACTGAATTTCTGTGATTTCGATTTTGTTACGTATCTAGTTATAGACTTATTTTGATGATGATTAGTTGGAATTGCAAAAGGGTTTTAACTGTGTGTCGTATTCTTTGCCCATGCTTGGGAAATTTTCTCCTACTACTTCTGCAAGTAGTCTTTTCATGTCAGTTGTGCTGACTCTTGTTATCTCACTGACATCTAGTCGGTTAGTCTTATATTATTTTTCTTGTATCATGTTGCTGAAATATTACTTTCTTGTTCCTTGCTATTTTTAAGAGCTCTTTCCTTTCACATTCACTATTGCAATGCTATATCCAAAGTCTGATAATCTAGCTTCAATTTTATTGAGGCAGTTTTGCCAGTTTTCAATAGAATTCTTATTTTCTTGGGCATATTTTGAATCTGTTTCTTGCATTCTAATTCTTTCCTGTATTATTGATACAATGTTTCTGTTCTATTTTCTTCTATTTTTATCTATATCTTCTTTAGATGTGCTGAGAAATTCTTTCATTTTTTTATTTTTTGTATCTGAGAGATCATTTCTGATCTGATGTGTTTTATAGCCTGAAGGAGTGTTTTCTTTACTTCAGTCGTTATAATTTCACAAATTTTAGGTGTGTGATTTTAATGTTCTTCTATGACCTTGTCTCCTTGACTTGTTCTGGGTGCGCTGGAGGTCTGAGAAAACCTTTTGCCTCTTTGTTTTAAGATTTTGCCAGTTTTCACTGGGACTCATCAGTGAAAGTAGTGAGGAGGGTTAGGGTTTGGCAAAGCTCCTGGGTTAATTAAAGGCCAGGGTAGGTTCACAAAAACTCCTGCTGTCTAAGTTTGGGCTTGGATCTCCCTCAGTAAGGGGTAGATATGAGCATCATTCAGGAAGGCTGTTATGATGATGGGATGTGCTGAAGCTCCACAAGGTTCTTCAGATGATAGGGGAACAGGGTAAGGCTCTCCAAGGCTCTCATGATGGTCGGAGTGGTGGGGAGGTCTTACCAGGTCCCTATAGCTGTCTGAGGTCAGACTGCCTTGTGCAATGGCCGGGGAGGTGTGTCTGAATATTCATTCTTCAAACAAATGTATTTTATCATTTTTTTTTTTGCCACTTTCTGAAGCTGTTCTGAAAGCCTCTATTGTGTCTTTATGAGTGTGATAAAAAATGAAGTGAATTCTGTTACCCAGTGCCATCTAATAGAAAGGCAGCTGTTAAAAAGTTTCCTGTGTGTCCTCGTCTACCTCATTCACTGGACCTGAGACTACAGATTATGGCTGTTTTCCAGAATCAAAATGGCCATGAAAGGCAAACCTTTATAATTGATTAGAAACCCTAAGGTATCCATGAGAGGATAACAAAAGATACACATGGAAAGATTCCTAGAACTACTTGAGAAAGTGGCAAGAATAATGGAGTATGTGTGTTTGAAGTGAGGTGGAATATTTTTAGGGGGATTAATAGAAATGTGTCTTTTATTGTAATCAATTTAAAAATTAAGACACAATAACTTTATATTAGATCTGAAAAAATATATTCAATATTCGTGTTGTATATCCACTGATATACTCAGTCTTATAACCTTAATGGGCTTGGGCAGAAGCTTATAGGATGATCTTATGAGGAAAGAAATGTGTATCAAGGCCAGGAATGGGAAGGTGTCCCTCAACATTCTTTTTTTTTTTGGTGTGTGTGTGTTTTTGAGACAAGGTCTCGCTATGCAGTCCGGGCTGGCCTTGAGCTCACTTTTGTAGTCCAGGCTGGTCTCGAAGTTGCACAGATCCTCTTGCCTCAGCCTCCCAAGTGCTGCGATTACAGGTGTGCGCCACCACACCCAGCCTTCAGTATTCTTAAGAGGCTTTATTTTTAATAAAG